>MJUT01023258.1:18634-38700 GCA_002080005.1 Gigantidas platifrons
AACATAATACAGGTACCATTGTTTATACCAGACCGACAGATGATAACATAATACATGTTTATACCAGACCGACAGATGATAACATAATACAGGTACCATTGTTTATACCAGACAGACAGATGACAACATAATACAGGTACCATTGTTTATACCAGACAGACAGATGACAACATAATACAGGTACCATTGTTTATACCAGACGGACAGATGACAACATAATACAGGTACCATTGTTTATACCAGACGGACAGATGACAACATAATACAGGTACCATGACTTTTACAAGATGCACTTTTAAAGCATCAAACCATTGTATATGGTAGTGTTATGTGGTTTAACCCCAACTCAGCAACTTTTCAGTTATATCATGGCGATAACATGTTAATTTTTAATGAGATGGTGTTGAGATCCGGTTTGTACTAGACCAACACATTTTCATTGTGCTAGCTCACTGAAACAACAGTCCGCGTATAGACATGTCGCTTCACTAGGATACATTAGACTAATTCGAGCTTTGCTCTTTGTCCTTAATGCTGCGTGCTTTGCAGAGAAGCAACAAATACCAATTTTACAGTCTTTAGTTTGACCCAATCAAGGCTAGAACCCACGATTTACAGCACTCTAGGCAAGCACGCTAACCGTTACACTAAGGATGTGGTTGCAATGGATATGAATTCAACAATAGAATAAAATATTGTACTTATTATAATACTAAGAAACCGGTCTAATTCGAACCTCCTCGGTAACAGCGTACCATAACTCTTACAAGATGCACTTTTAAAGCATCAAACCATTGTATATGGTAGTGATATGTGGCTTAATCTCAACTCAGCAATTTTTCCGGTTTGTACTAGACCAACACACTTAGTTGGATTTTTATAGTGCTCGCTCACTGAAACAACAATATACGGATAGACATGTCGCTTCACTAGAACACATTAGCCTGATTAAAACAACAGTCTGCGGATAGACATGTCGCTTCACTAGAACACATTAGCCTGATTAAAACAACAGTCTGCGGATAGACATGTCGTTTCACTTGGACACATTAACCTGATTCGAGCTTTGCTCTTTGTCCGTAATGCTGCCTGCTTAGCAGAGAAGCAACAAATACCAATTTTACAGTCTTTAGTTTGACCCAATCTGGGCTAGAACCCACGATCTACAACACTCGAGGCGAGCACGCTAACCATTACACCAAGGATGTGGTTCCATTGTATATGAATTCAACGATAGAATAAAATATTGTACTTATTATAATACTAAGAAACCGGTCTAAACCGAACCTCCTTGGTAACAGCGTATTTGTGTGAAATAGACGGGTGTTTGGTTTATACAGATTAAATCAACAATGTTTTCCAACACTAGGACTTCATTGTTCAGTTTAGACAGGATTCCATACAATTTATACACGAATTATCTCCCTTGTTTTCATATTTTTTGCAATTTGTTTTCATAAAATTCTTATTTTTTCCCTATTTAGATTTTTCTATACTTTTTATATGTTGAATATGTTTATGTCAAGAACTAATTACAGTTGAAATAAATTCTTTTGCAATTAGTTTGAGGTTTGGCTATTTTTTCCCATAGATTGACTGGACTATTAATCATCAATTGGACTTATAAATATTTAATTGCGTAAATATATATGTATTTTCTACCCCCTTTTTTTCGCCAATGTTGTCTCTTTATATCTATTGTCGTTTATTTATGACGTTCAACTAACTTTGATATGACCGCTAACTAATATTATTAATTGATAATTTTACGGTCATTTGATTTGTTCAATGCCCATCACGTGGTGTTCTGTATTTTGGCAGGTTGACTTTTGCGGATTGCATGGTTACTAAAGTATATTTTTTAAGTCGATGTGTCAATTTCCAGTACCAATGATTACTAATTGTCAAAATATCACCATACACTATAACATTTTCCTCAGGAAATGATTATCATTCATGTCACTACATACATTTTTGTTTTATTGTTATTCCTGTTGAATAGATGGTTTGTTGTTAAAGTTTGGGTCTTATATTATTTTTATACGACCGCAAAAATTTTGGGGACGTATTATGGTATGACGCAGTCGTCGTCGTCGTCTGTGCACATTTTGTTTCCGTTGTCTTACTTTAGTTCTATTTTCCAGTAGCAAGTACACCTAGTCCCGTCTGAATATCCATTTGTAGATTTTCTGTTTCATGTTTTGCGTGGCAATTAATAATATAAAACATATGTGATAGGCATTGAACAAATCAAATGACAGTAAAATTATCAATTAATAATATAAAAAATACAGCCTTTCTATTCAGTCGATGCAAGTTGTATATCGACCTAGAGATGTATATCGACCTCGGTCGATATACATCTCTTAGGTCGATATAAACTTGTATCGACTTCATAGAAAGGCTGTATTTGTATACTGTAACGTAGCTTGTTGCGATGAAACCTTCACATACAAATAAACTTCCGCTGAGGACGGCCGTTAGGCCGATACGTACGGAAATGAAGTTATAGTTTTTATTATATTATCTTAGGAGACTTTGATATATATATTTATTACATACTTAGTTGAAATAAAGGCATTTTTGTATGACCAATATGACCGAAAGTAAACTGTCCATATTTTCACACCAGGGGAAAATAACCGGTTACTGGATTACTACAAGATCATTTCCATATCGAGGCCCATACTGGCCCGGGCCAATATGGGCCTCGACTTCGCCTCAGGCCAATATGGCTGTCTCTTTTCTAGATGTCGGAAGTATGTAATAAATAGTTTAATACATGGGCATTTCCATATTGTCCTGGTTATCATCCCTCGACCCATATTGGCCCGAGACTGCGTCTCGGGCCAATATGAAATAGAAAAAAATCGACTGCAAAAAAATAATAAATGGTAAATAAATGTTTAAAAGGACAAATAAAAAATTAAATTCTAGTGAAATAATATTCCTATGGATTTTTGTAGAGAACATAACCTTTCTAAATAGCTTTGTATTTTCATTAGTTGTCAATACAATAAAGGATTCCATACAAACTTTCAGGCCTGTCTTCAATATTGTTTTCCAATCTTGTACTTTTTTTTTTATTGTTGTCTATAGCTGATAATAGTGACAATACAGTGGACTGTCAATAACTGACAAAAACCAGAATATAATGGAACTTTGAATAACTGACAAAAAATAACCCCAGAATATAATGGAACTGTCAATAACTGAGGAAAAACAATACAATGGAACTATCAATAACTGACAATGCAGTATAATCGTACTTTTGTAATTATTGATGAAAATGTCACGGAATTGCTATTTATAAAATGTCTGTTTTTATCAAATGAGGGGAGATAACTCTGTAATGACACCTAATTAAAAAAAAACACAACATAAGCCTCAACTGTTTTATACCTTTCAATGCCTATGGGGATTCTCTATTTATTCTTTTCTGTTTATTTCCTATTTTTTGACTATACGTAGTGTTTTTAATCATGAACGACACATGTTAATTCTTATCACATAAGTATCAAAATTAATTATTTTTTCTACACGAATTGTGACAATTAGTACCCAAATCCAAAATGGCTGACATATCTCTACTGATGTTTAATACAGATACATGTAATGTTAATAAATTTAGAACAGTTGTTCCGTCTAAAGAATAAAACCGACTCCTTTATATGAAAAAATAACATGGATGAGATTAAGACTTGTTTATAGTAAAGAAATCTGGAAATGTTATCAACTCGAATATCTAATCATATAAATAGGGGGTTATGGTTATGGTGTTTAACGCCACTTTCAACAATATTTCAGCTATATCGTGGTGGTTGGTTTTATTGGTGGAGGAAACCGGAGAAACCACCTACCTGTCGCAAGTCACTGACAAACTTGATCACATAATGTTGTATCGAATACACCTTGCCCGAGTGGGATTCGAACTCAAAAAGAAAATAAATATGTATGATACAATTTTCAGAAGCAAAATATATAGTATATTTTTTTTTTAAATCGAGACTCCCAAGATAGCCGATTATACTAATTTAAACAAAATGAAATTAATTAAACACAATGGTGTAGAAAAATATTTTGTTTCAATTTAACCTGTGCAACTTTACATTTCTACTGTTTTCATCATGATCATTCTACTTACCACTGTTTACCAATATTATCATCATGATCATTCTACTTACCACTGTCTACCAATATTATCATCATGATCATTCTACTTACCACTGTCTACCAATATTATCATCATGATCATTCTACTTACCACTGTCTACCAATATTATCATCATGATCATTCTACTTACGAATGTCTACCAATATTATCATCATGATCATTCTTCTTACCACTGTCTACCAATATTATCATCATGATCATTCTACTTACCACTGTCTACCAATATTATCATCATGATTATTCTACTTACCACTGTTTACCAATATTATCATCATGATCATTCTACTTACCACTGTCTACCAATATTATCATCATGATCATTCTACTTACCACTGTCTACCAATATTATCATCATGATCATTCTACTTACGACTGTCTACCAATATTATCATCATGATCATTCTACTTACCACTGTCTACCAATATTATCACCATGATCATTCTACTTACCACTGTCTACCAATATTATCAATATCTAATTAGGGAGACAGATTTACATAAGTTTTATAACTTGTTTCTGAATCCCACTCAACATTGTAAGCATATGTGAATAATTCTATGCAGAAATTTCATGAAATAAATATTGTTTAAACTAAATACAACCGTAAAAACAGAACACAACCTTGGAGCAGACGAACTTTCATTAAAACAACCGGAAGTTCAACCCCATTAATGATACTATTCCTAAGGTTCCATCCAAGGAAGCAGAGGCTCTCTTTTTCAATATTCGTTTTGTGTAAATGTGTCAGTAGGGCTTCATTTCGGTCCGCTTTGTTTCTGGTTGTTTTGTCCTGTTTCGTTTCGGTTTCGTTTTTCCTGTTACATGTACCCAAAATAAAGTATGTTTAGCAGAATATTGGTTACTTTTTAGTGCCATATATCCGTTGTGAAGTCCGCAATTCTTAAATTATTCAATGTTGGCTTCCCGTATATTTATTTCGAAAATTGAGTTTGCAAACTTTATATATAGCGAATGTATAATCTTATTTAGCAATGCCTTCTCTTTTTATTGAAATCAATTATGTGTACTATTATTGATCTATTAAGCTGTTTTCAGATATTTTGTGTGATAGCTGTACCCATTAAAAACAATGTTCGTTATTTGGATTTGTTTGCACCGTAGATTAGTGTATTGCACAATTAAGAATAGTATTTAATGAGAAATTTACAAACATTTATATTATTTCTATTATTATAAATGAATTTGTTCAGAATAATGAATATAAATTAAAAGAAATTAATAGATGTGTTGTTTTCATCTGCAAGCAAGGCAGATAATCGAACGTGGCCATAAGAACAATGTCTATCGAGGACAAGTTAAATTCCCATAATTATCTCCCCTGCTTTATATTTGTATATTTCTGTTTTTACTTCCTGTTTGACAGGTACAGAACAAAGGACGAAAGGTATTTGTACATCACTGATATTTAATTATTTCATTTAATATTTACAGATAAAGGAGTTGAGTCACAAAAATGCTGTGCTATTGATATACATTTTTTTTCTCTATTATTGTAACTCAAGCCAGTTAAGGGCGGACATTTTTTCGATTCCGGTAATTTCAAGTCCCATTTGTGTTCTTTAAATCATTAAAAAAAAATCTCAGAAACCATATATGGCTCAACTTTTAAGACAATGTTTTTTCTTTCTTAAAAAATGTAATGTTCACCTTCCGATGGCTGCTTTTTTTAATCGTTTATAGAAAAAAAAATTAATCGTTTTTAAATTGTCAGAATATAGCATAATCCACAACAACAATAACATTTATCAGAAGTGAAAGTGATAGTAGTATCCAGGTTTTGACAGTGACAGACTATAAAACCAGAAAGAGAACACTTAAAAACACGTACAACATAATGTCATTCCTAAAAGTGCATTCTCAATCGAAGGTTCAGTTCGTGCATACAATTAATTTACAGATTTATTGAACTATATATATTTTGCCTATATGTTAAATTTTAATCCACACGAACTTACATTTTGCAACTCAAAAGTTCTGGGACATTCCTTGGTGAAAAAATTAATTTATATATGACAATTTTGGTTCATTCTAATTAGAACTACTGTCTATTGTCGGTTCTGGAAAATACCATTTAAAAACTTTCTTCGTTGCAGGTTTTATAAAACATTGGTCAACTATGGGTCTNACAACATAATGTCATTCCTAAAAGTGCATTCTCAATCGAAGGTTCAGTTCGTGCATACAATTAATTTACAGATTTATTGAACTATATATATTTTGCCTATATGTTAAATTTTGATCCACACGAACTTATATTTTGCATACTCAAAACGCTCTGGGACATTCCTTGGTAAAAAAAAATTATATATGACAATGTTGGTTCATTCTAATTAGAACTATTGTCCATTGTCGGTTCTGGAAAATACTATATTTAAAAACTTTCTTCGTTGCAGGTTTTATAAAACATTGGTCAACTATGGGTCTGGCTTGCACACTGGGACATTCAAATGTTATTATGCATATCACAGTGATGATTCACTCCATATACAATGGCATTGTCATATCTGAGAAAACTGATTTATTTTTTGCTTACAGTTTCCCTGCCTTAAGCTTTAATTTGGAGCCAAAGAACTCGGGTCCCGTATACATAAGACTCTCAATTGTACAAAATTTAATTTCCATATCACAAAGACAATCAATGAAAAATATAATTACATTTCTATTGCTGTTGCTTTAGAGAAATATTTTGTTTTTCCTGTTTGTAGCTTACAAAAAGTATGTTATAATTTGGACCCCAGAACTTAGGGACCCCATATTCTTCAGTTTGTATCCCTCGGACAAATATTTAGCACTTTTTATTATTAGTTCACCTTGCCTCGCACCTTGCCGCTCACCTTGTCAAAGGCAACGTGAGCTTTTGCCATCACTTGGCGTCCGTTGTCCATCGTCTGTCGTCCGTTAACTTTTCACATTTTAATCTTCTTCTCTGAAACCCCTAAGCCAAATGAACTGAAACTTGGTAGGAAGCATCTGTGGAAGGTCCTCTCTACAGATTGTTCATTTTGTCCAGACCCATTCACAAACATGGCCGCCACATGGAATTCTTGTTTCTGATTGGCCGATTTCTAAAAAATCTTCTCCTCTGAAACAGCTTGGACAAATAGACCGAAATTTGGATGGAATCATCTGTGGTCGATCCTCTATAGAGATTGCTGATTTTGTTTTGATCCGTTTATAAACATGGCCACCACAGGCAATTCTTGTTTCTGATTGGTCGATTTATAAAAAAATATTGTCCTCTGAAACCGCTTGGCCAAATGAACCGAAACTTGGTAGGAAACGTCTGTGCAAGATCCTCTACAGGAGATTGCTCATTTCGTCCCGACCCATTAACAAACATGGCCGCAACAGGCAATTCTTGTTTCTGGTTGGTTGATTTCTTTAAATCTTCTTCTCTGAAGCTATTTAGCCAAATGAATCGAAATTTTGTGGGAAGCACCTATGGAAGGTTCTGTATTAAGCTTCCTCAAAACAGAATGAATGGTGAGCGACACATGCTCAGCCCACTGAGCCTCTAGTTAAACAATGCTTTCATTTCATTTTGATTTCAGTAAAGGTCCACATGTTATGCAACTTAATTAATAGTAAAAATTGCAATTTGTGGTCTTCATGGTCTTAGTTTCCATTGGATTATTTTGTGTGTTTGTAACCACAATATACAGGTCAAGTTTTATTACTTCCTTTGTTTAATATAAGCTGGAAGCGAGGGCACAAATTCTTCTTTTAATCATATTTTTTTGTAAGTTATACATCCATCACGCGCACTTCAACTTGATTTCAATTTCATGGTCCATTGGCTTATTTAGTTTGGAACAACATTTGTCAGTCACGTGTCTTCATTTGTTATAAAGTTAGAGCACGAAAACCACAAATTTACCATTTAAAAAAACCAAGTGACATAACTCGGCGACCTTTGAACCGTAAATGATATAAATGTCAAAATCAAAATTGACCTTTGTATTATAATCGAAAGCATTGTGTAAAAATTCAAAAACATTTGTTCAAAGGAAAGCCAAGCTAGAGTACAAAAAGAGCATTTTTTCTACTTTAATAAAGGAGTATAATTCAGAAACCGCAAATGGCATATCAGCCAAAATCGAGTGTGTCCTATGTATTGTGTAGAAAGTTCAAAACATTTGGCCGTGGAAGACCGAAGTTAGAAAACAAACCAAAATGAGATGGGCGGCAAGATGTGCAAGAGTGATATACATAGGGTTAAATAATGATTAAATCAAGATAACGCTTAATTTAACCATGATAACAGATAACTATATCGCAATAACCGATAAGCATACCAAGAACACAAACTAACCAGTCGAGATGACTGATTATCAAAGAATTATTAATTCGTGATGACGAATAACTAAATCGAGATCAAACAGATAATTAAATCGAGAAAAAGGTAGAGCAGATAGAGATGACTAAATACCAAATCGAGACAACGATTTACTAAATCGCGGTAACGGATATAATAAAAATTATGAAGTATGTCCCTAAGCGATATATATTTTCTTACAGATCATATTGAAATTAATGGCAGCCAAAATTGGGCGTATTTGTGACCTTTGTGAAGCCCAACATCTGACAAATGAAGCTGAAATATGGTGTCCACAATGCGAGGAAGCATTATGTTCCAAATGCAAAGCTCACCACGAAACAGCAAGAATAACCAAAACACATGAGACAGTTCCTGTTGAAGATTACTGTAAGTTACCCAAATCTGTTAAAAAAAATAACGTTACACTGTGATGAACACAACCAACGCTTTGAATATCTTTGCTCAAGCCATGATACTCCTTGTTGTGTGAAATGTATCAACTCAGTCCATAAAAATTGCAAAGATACTTTGACTCCATTACACGAAGCCATTGATAATGTCAAATCAGCAAAAGTTATGCTTGACCTTGAAAACTCCATTACGGATCTTCAAGTCAACATTCAAAAAGTACTGAACATTCAAACAAGTAATATGGATTCCTTAAACCAACAGAAACTTCTGTGTCAAAAGGAAATACAAGAGACCAGACAAAATATCAACAAGAAACTTGATGAGCTAGAACAAGATATCCTTGACGAGTTGTTTTCCATATATACCAAACATAACTCCGAAATAGAAGAGTTGATAACTGATTTAAAATCAAGGAAGCAAAGAGTTGACGAGTCAGAATGCGTTCTTTCTGCTATCAAACAATATGCAACAGAATTTCAGACATATTTAAGTATCCGTGATATGACAAGAGAAGCCCAAGAAGAAGAAGACTATTTACAATCTCTTAGAGATAACCAGAAGCTGTTACGTTATGATATGAGGTTCATGAAAGAGGTGGATGTTATCGAAAATAAATCCAAGTTTTTCGGGAAATTGGAATTTGAAATCAGAAATGAAGATGTAGCGTTCACTAGGAAAACAGATAATGAGGCTCAAATATTCAACCCGAGAAAACAAAGAGAAGTTGGTAATGTAACAATGAGTAAGAAACTCTCGTTTAAAGTTCCACCAAAAGAGAATAATCTGGTGTTTGATTGCCTCGTAACAGATGGCGGATTATTTATTGTACCAAATATATACCATAAATGTCTGCATATATTCGAATCCGATGGAACAGTAAAACGTGATCTGCAGTTGTTGTACAAACCAATTGGTGTAACACAACTGAACGAACAGATTATTGTGATATATGATTGGCAATCAATCATACACGTGATTGATTTAACTAACTTTAACGTTGTAAGTGAAATTAAGGTGAAAGGATATACGTTTTCGATATGTACCTTTAATAGCAATATATTAATTGGCTTATCAAGTGGCAGGTGCCTGATTATAGATGTAAAGGGGAATGTGCTAAAGGAGGTAAAGACAACATTTGAAACCCCATACTATATAGTTGTTGCTGACGATGCAATTTATATACCCACTCGGAAAGAAAATAAAATTGTATGTTTGGACACGGATGGAAATCAGCTCTTTGAGATGTTCAACAAAGATCTGAAAGCACCTCTTGGAATAACATCCGATTCCGATGGCAATCTGTATGTTGTAGGGTTTCACTCCAATAATGTATTTCTATTTTCTAAAGACGGTCAGACGTGCAAAGAACTAATTCCAGCATCTGACAAGATGTCAAAACCTAGAGCAGTAAATTACAATGACATGCTAGAACTATTGATGATTACAACAGAAACAGGCGAAGTATATATATACAAAAATATGTAAAATGTAGATAAAGTTATACTAAGCCATCTTTTCCCATTTTTTCTTCGTTAGAAGACATTTATTTATATCAGTCAAGTCACACTTACTCTACTTAATGTTAATACATGTGATTACATTCATACATGTCGGGGTCTATTTCATTACCAGTTGTGAAAAGTCACTCATGTACATCATATGTGCACATGTAGTCTATTAGGCACAGGCACTTGTTTCTATCAATGGGGACCCTTCCTCCCTCTTCCTATTAGGAGTTTGAAGATATCAAAGGGACAATCGAAATCCGTAAATTGAAGGACAGACAACACAACGGCCAACAGAAAAAATGACAAATGGACAAACAATGCTCTACAAAATATTACAGAAAAACCTAAGGTCGAGTAACACGAACCCCATTAAAAACTGGGGGTGAACTCATGTGCTCCTTAAGGGTAGGTAGTTCATGCTCCACTAGTGGTACCCATCGTGTTACTCTTGTCACAAACCCGGTGAAAGGTCATGAATGAGGAAAGGACGGGGATAGTCGATATTCCTGTAGTTCTAGCTCTGTCCAATAGTGGAGATCAACACGACACCGAAATGAGGTCTTGTAAAATGTCGATCACAATACAATACAAGCGTAAAACAAAAGAAACACGATACAATACAAGCGTAGAACAAAAGAAACACAATATAATACAAGCGTAAAACAAAAGAAACATGCTACAATACAAGCGTAAAACAAAAGAAACACGATACAATACAAGCGTAAAACTTAAGAAACACGATACAATACAAGCGTAAAACAAAAGAAACATGATACAATACAAGCATAAAACAAAAGAAACACGATACAATACAAGCGTAAAACAAAAAAACAGCATGGTACAACACAAGCGTAAAACAAAAACCATCACAGTACAACACAAACGTAAAACAAAACAAGCATGGTACAACACCAGCGTAAAACAACAGAAGCATGGTACAACAAAAGCGTAAAACAGAACAAGCACGGTACAAAACAGGCGAAAAACAAAACAAGCATGGTACAACACAAACGTAAAGCAAAACAAGCATGGTATAACAAAAGCATAAAACAAAACAAGCATAGTACAACACAAACATAAGAAATAGACCAGACTGGATACAACAAAAGACACAAGATACAACACACATGTACAAAAGACACAAGATACAACACACATGTACAAAAGACACAAGATACAACACGTACAAAAGACACAAGATACAACGCACACATACAAAAGACACAAGATACAACACACACGTACAAAAGACACAAGATACAACACACGTACAAAAGACACAAGATACAACACAGACGTACAAAAGACACAAGATACAACACACATATACAAAAGACACAAGATACAACACACATGTACAAAAGACATAAGATACAACACACATGTACAAAAGACACAAGATACAACACACACGTACAAAAGATACAAGATATAACACACATGTACAAAAGACACAAGATACAACACACATGTACAAAAGACACAAGATACAACACACATGTACAAAAGCCACAAGATACAACACACACGTACAAAAAACACAAGATACAACACTGATGTACAAAATACACAAGATACAAAACACAAAAGAAAACAATAAAAACATAGATTTCTAATTAATTCGTTGCACACGACGAGTTTCTGAAATAAACTTCTTTTGGGTACACTCAAAGTCAAAAGACTGGAAAACCAAAGGACATAAACAGAACGGCCAAAATCAACTATGGTCACCTATGTCTGAGGAAAGAGAACCCAATGGACCTAAACAACACGGCCAAAATCAACTAAGGTCACCTATGTCTGAGGAAAGAGAACCCAAAGGACCTAAACAGGACGGCCAAAATCAACTAAGGTCACCTATGCCTGAGGAAAGAGAACCCAAAGGACCTAAACAGGACGGCCAAAATCAACTACGGTCACATATACCTGAGGAAAGAGAACCCAAAGGATCTAAAAAGGACGGCCAAAATCAACTATGGTCACCTATGCCTGAGGAAAGAGAATCCAAAGCACCTAAACAGGACGGCCAAAATCAACTAAGGTCACCTATGCCTGAGGAAAGAGAACCCAAAGGACCTAAACAGGACGGCTAAAATCAACTAAGGTCACCTATGTCTGAGGAAAGAGAACCCAAAAGACATAAACAGGACGGCCAAAATCAACTAAGGTCACCTATGTCTGAAGAAAGAGAACCCAAAGGACCTAAACAGGACGCTAAAATCAACTAAGGTCACCTATGTCTGAGGAAAGAGAACCCAAAGGACCTAAACAGGACGGCCAAAATCAACTAAGGTCACATATGGCTGAGGAAAGAGAACCCAAAGGACCTAAACAGGACGGCCAAAATCAACTAAGGTCACCTATGTCTGAGGAAAGAGAACCCAAAGGACCTAAACAACACGGCCAAAATCAACTAAGGTCACCTATGCCTGAGGAAAGATAACCCAAAGGATCTAAACAGGACGGCCAAAATCAACTAAGGTCACCTATGCCTGAGGAAAGAGAACACAAAGGACCTAAACAACACGGCCAAAATCAACTAAGGTCACCTATGTCTGAGGAAAGAGAACCCAAAGGACCTAAACAACACGGCCAAAATCAACTAAGGTCACCTATGCCTGAGGAAATATAACCCAAAGGATCTAAACATGACGGCTAAAATCAACTAAGGTCATCAATGTCTGAGGAAACAGAACTTTAGTTCTAATGATAATTACATTATTTAGGAACTAGAAAATTAAATAATAAATATGTCAAATAAACAATGCCAGCGCAGAAACACTAATCACTCGGTGGATGATAGCATCATAGTTCACCACCAGAGGTATCGACCCAGTGATAACAATGAAATCGTAGAATCTAATTTAATGTCCACAACAAGTTTCTGGAATAACCTTCATCAGGTACGCTGATAGTGTGGAACGAATAGATGAACAAATTACAAAACTATTTGGACGTAAATTTATTTATTTATCTTTGGAGATTCACCAAATTCAATATGTTTGCACGTAAAATACAACTGGATACCAGCACAAGATCTATAGCATAAAACATCGCATTCATCTTTTACTATCAACGTTTTTATTCGGATTTCTTTCTTCATATTTATTGATTACCGAACCAGTATATTTCGGTAACCACAATAAATGTAAAAATCCAAAAAAAAAAACGTCGAAATTTTACATTTTGTGTACAGATGTATTAGCAGCTCTTGATGCGCAAATGTTTGTTAGTTGATCATTAGTTGCCCTCTGTAAGGGCATCCAAGGAAAATTGAAACCAAATATGCTTTCAAGTGGTACAGTTGTTTAAGAGAATAATAATTTTGAGATTTTTCCAGTAGAATCCCATCGTACAACTTTGTCATGAGGTGGTGGCCATCTTGGATTTCTGATTGACAAAAAAAAATCTATCTATTTACCATAATGTAAGGAACATTTCTATTGTGTAACAATTCCATCACACACAAGGTTTCTGAGAAATATTTTGAAATTTCAGCCTTTTAGAAAGTATAATGATCCTATATATAGCTAGCAGCCATTTTGAAACCAAAATTATTAACACATTATATGCTAAGAACCACCTGATATCATTTCTGCCAATAGTAATTAGTGTAGTAGTTTGCAAAAAAAAGAAAAAAAGGTTGAAATGTCAGAAGATAACTAACACGGGCAATAAAGATGATGGACGCAACGTGATCACAATACCTAACACATACTTTTAAAATTTGGTCCAGGTGAGCTAATGAAACACGTCGAATATAAATGATAATACCTATAATTATGTTTATCACTTAAGGATAAACAGCTTTAATGAATGTGAACGAAATTCCGGAATTAAATTATATCCTCTCGGAACTTCATTATCACATTATCATATACCTTGTGACGTCACATGCTGTCTTCAAAAATTTTGAATCGACACCAATTTCCATCGCAAAAAAGGAATAATCCATCAACATCCACGACTCTCATAAAAATGAAGCCCGCAAAAAGACGGAGGAACCCTCCCAGGAGACCTGATGACACAGGAAATATTGCAAACAAGAGACCAAAAGCAGCAAATAGAAGGCCAAAGCAAAATCAAGCAGGACCGAGTCGGGCCAGCCATGCCGTTTCTGACGGCCATGTCTCAGATACAGACGTTGGGCAAAACATAAGACAAAATACAGACACGACACATCCTGCCCATCCTGATTCTAATGTGAGTGCGTCAAGCATGGATATACAAGTGGGTACATTTCAACGACAGTCTGCAGTCGGCATAGACCAGTTTCTGAGTCATGCTACTCAACAACCAGGACAACAGAGATGTGAGGAATCCACACCAAGCCATAGCGTGGTTTCCATCCAGAATGGTCAACGTTCAGAGGAGACTGTGATTAATCAGCGCACAGGGTCTGATCAAAGACACACGGGTACGTTTAATGCTCAAGGTTCACAAATCTCAGAATTTCCAATCAGGGTGGGATCATTTACTCCCCCGCTGGGCAGTTTGCAAGTAGAACAAATCCCCTTTGCAAGTTGCAAGTATGCATGATTCTGTTGGGTCCCACATTCCTCAGAAAATTAAGGAGAAGATATGGGCAGGTGATTATATTGAGCTCAGTTTGCTGTTAAAGTCTGCAAAAGAGTTAGTTTCGGACCCACAATACAGTGGCGAGCTAACGATTAAAGGGGGACAACTCACAGTTGTACAGCAAAAACAGTCTCCCATTAACAACATACATGTGTGGACTTCGGCCTTCATTATCTATATGGGGGTAATGCTAGAAAAATGGCCTAACAAGGGACATGAATACCTTAAATACATGTATAACGTACGTTTGGCTGCTGAAAGAGGGTCCGGAACTGGCTGGGTCACATATGATGAGCAGTTTAGGCTCAGGAAAGCTCGTTCCCCAACATCCGCCTGGGGCGATGTTGATATGGAACTTTGGTTGATATATGTAGCGACCCATGAGAAGCCCAAGTTGTCTGTAGGGCAGACTTTTAATAATGCATATGATTTTTAAAAAAGAGGGTCCTATAATGGGAACAGAGCTCAGGGCAGTGGATTTCGTACCTGTTGGGGATTCAACAGGGGAAACTGTCAGTTTGGGAGAAATTGCAGGTTTGCACACAAATGCACAACTTGTTTTGGACCCCATCCACAAACAAAATGCAGAAAGTGATCAGTCAGACGACACAAGGTTATACCAGCTAGCAAAATCCCCTATAAGGTTTTTATAAAGTTGAAGAATCATCGATAAATTATCCTCGAAAATATGAAGCAATTGAGTTAATCAAAGGCCTAAAACACGGTTTTCCCCTTAAGTACTCAGGCACACGTCTGCCATTCAACACCAAAAACTTGCGTTCTGTTTATGAAAGACCGGATTTAGTGGAGGCAAAAATTAAGAAAGAGGTATCTTTAGGCAGGGTTGCTGGTCCTTTTACTTTTCGCCCTTTCCCAACTTTAAGAGTCTCCCCAATAGGAATAGTACCAAAGAAAGATGGTGACTTTCGTATGATACATCATTTGTCCCATCCAACCCACAATTCTGTAAACGACTTTATTGCCAGTGAATTTTGTACTGTCAAATATGCAAGCATAGACGACGCTGTCAGTTTAGTACAGCGCATAGGAAAAAAGGGTAAGCTTGCAAAGGCCGATATTAAAAGCTCTTTCCGATTACTTAGAGTCTTTCCAGGAGATTTTGACCAGCTGGGGTTCATGTTTGACGATAAATACTACTTCGACAAGTGTCTTCCCATGGGAGCCTCAATCAGTTGTGCGTTGTTCGAAAAATTTTCTACAGCATTACATTGGTTTACAGAAACTCGAACCGGCAATCGAGATATACTTCATTATTTAGATGATTTTTTGTTTGGGGGCGAGGCGGATTCCACTCGATGCAAAGACACTCTTTTTGAATTTAAACGAGTATGTGAGTTATGGGGGGTGCCATTGGCAGAAGACAAAACTATCGAACCAACTGAGGTGCTTACTTTTTTGGGGGTTGAATTTGACACACGAGACATGATTTTGAGGCTCCCCGAGGAGAAACTTGAAAAGGTAAAGAGCCGTCTTCAGAATGTTATGAAAGCTAATAAAGTAACTTTGCGTGATTTACAGTACCTGATTGGCCTTCTTAACTTTGCATGTTTGGCAATTGCCCCTGGCAGAGCTTTCATTCGAAGACTCATAGATGCTACATGTAATGTTAATAAACCGCATCACAAAATAAGAGTCACAAAAGCCATAAAAGGGGACCTCAAAGTTTGGTTAACTTTCTTGACTGATTACAATGGGGTAACAGTTATGCTGGATAATCTTTGGACCTCTAATGAGACCATTGAATTCTATACAGATAGTGCAGGGGGGTCAAATAGGGGTTTTGGCATATATTTTCAGGGAAAATGGGCTCAGGCGTGTTGGCCAAAGAACTGGATAGATAATCAGTTACTTGCCGATATAACATTTTTAGAGATGATTCCAATTGTAGTTGCTATTAACATCTGGGGTGCTTCTTTAAAGAATGAGAAAATTTTATTTCACAGTGATAATCAAGCGGTGGTTGCGATCCTCAACAAGAAATCTTCAAAATCTGAGAGAGTTATGGCTCTTGTCAGAAATTTTGTGTTATTTACTCTTAAACACAATATTTTGTTTAGGGCAAAATATGTTGAGGGCGTACTTAATGTTATTGCTGATTCATTATCTAGATGTGACTTTCAGCTTTTCAGGACATTGTGTCCAACTGCCGACAGCCATCCAGCCCAAATCCCGGCCCATCTATGGAACATTTGGATTCAGAAATAAACTCTTTACTGAAGTCCTCCATGGCTTGTAATACCTGGAAAACTTACAATTCAGCAATCGAATCTTTTAATAAGTTTCGGCAAATTTACAAATTGCCAGATATTTGGCCTGTCTCCGTTCAAAATATTGTTCGATATATAGCTCATCTATCGCATGCAAAGACTTCAGCGTCCACTGTTGCTACGTACATATCCGGGTTGAGCCATGTTCATAAATTAAATGGATTTGATGATCCAACTAAGTCTTCTTTGTGAGCAAAATACTAGAAGGTTTTAAAAGGAAAAATCCCGGGTCAAAAGATTTACGTATGCCTGTATCGTCCGCTTTACTTAAACAGCTTATTAACTCACTTCCGCATGATTGCACATCTAGTTATGAAGCTAGTATGTTCGCCTCTGCTTTTAGTTTGGCATTTTTTGCAATGCTCCGTGTGGGCGAATTCGCAGCAGACAAGAAATGCGATTCGGGTAGGCATGTGGTTAGGTTGAGGGACGTCGTACAAAAAAGGACTAATTTAAATGAAGAATTGCATATAAAAATACGCAGCTCAAAAACTGATCAAGTGTCTAATTCAGCAACCCTTGTGATTTATCAGCAACCCGACATAGCCGTTTGTCCAGTAAAGCTTATGAATTTATATATCAACAAGAGGCTATCACTTTCGGCAGATATATGCAAAACTGATGATATGCAACTTTACATTCATTTCGACGGTACTTTGCTCACACGCTATCAATTTAGTTCAGTTCTACAAAAATGTTTGCAATTTGGTGAGGTACCCGGGCATTTTAGACCGCATTCCTTCAGACGAGGGGGTGCTACGGAAGCTAAACGACGTGGAGTAGACGACGATGTCATAAAGCAATGGGGACGCTGGAGCTCAAGTGCATATTTGAGATACATTAGACTTTAAATTTCACATTACCATTTACAATGTATGTCTTTATTTTTACTAGGTCGTCGCATTATCTGGTTAATTGGATCATCCATTGTATACTGGGCACATCGGTATGCAAGCACTAGGCCTGGGGGTCCGAATCTAAACCTACAGTACATTGGCGGGTCGGTTACCTGGTATGGAAAAAGAGGTATGATGTGGGAGGAACTTTCTCCTGTTGTAGAAAAACAATTGCGTCGGCTCCCTCCCCCGAACTTTCTCGCTATTCAACTAGGGTCAAACGATTTGGGATCACGTTCGAGTCTAGGTTTTATTAAGGACATAGAGATTGATATTTTGCGATTACATGCGCTTATGCCACATACAAAGATTGTGTGGATAGATATGTTACAACGGAGATACTGGCACACTGCTAATAGTGGTAAAGCAATTGAGAAGACACGCAAACGGGTAAATCTTGCAGTGAGGCACATTGTTGGTAGTATTCAGGGATTTACAATTAGACATGTAAATATAAAAGCCAAAGAAATCGATTTATACCGGAGAGATGGTACTCATTTATCTGATGTTGGCTTGAGTGTATACCTTAATAATATTCAAGGTGCATTTGAAAGTTTTCTGAAAACTGGGGGTCCTTCAGTTTTCCCCCCGTTTGAATAGCGGGATTGAGCGGGATAGGGCGTAGTGTGTAATTGTTTGTCGGTGAGTGTGTATTGACACACTCATTTGGCGGCTGCGGCATCTGGCTAGAAGAAAAATGGGTCATGATCTCCAAAATTTTACGTTAGCTCATATTTTTGAAAATATCTTCCTGTGTTACTTCAGGAGATTTGGTATTGTCATCTCTCGTTTACCGGGGAGGCCGGTTCTTGAACTGTTACCAGTTCAGAACCCTTGGGGTTGGATGGACTCCTTTGCAAATTTCCAGAGGGTCCGTGGTTAAATGTGGGTTGGCGTAACGGTGGTCATGACCTTTGATCTCTCTATCCAAACACGTAGAGGATTTTTTGCTTTCATTGTTACCAGTGAGGCGCAAGTGTGCCAAATGTACAATCCGGCGGCTTGTTCTTTCTTCTAGCCATATCCCGTAGTCGGAACTAAGCTGTGGCTGTATTTTTTCCACTTCACAAAATCGTTGTGTTCTATTTCAAATTTCATTGAATCATTCCATTAAAAATACAAAGACGGAATGGTTAATATTTTGTGTCCGATTAATGACACTCATCGTAAAGTCATATTCCTACAACTATGGACCAGGGATTTGGTCTTTCTGTCGTAAAACTTTCGAGTACTCAAAAAAGCAGCCAATCAGAACATATGTATATGTGACTACAAGTCCTGTAAGATTTAAATAAAAGTACAAAGGTGAAGAGCAGCCAATCAGAACATATGTATATGTGACTACAAATCCTGTAAGATTTAAATAAAACTATAAAGGTGAATAGCATCATGTATACAAAGACAGAGTCTGTTATTTTGCTATTTCAGAGCTGTCTTGGTTTCATTCATATTTTCTATTGGAATGCTTGGTTTATGGTTTATGGTGTTTTATGCCACTTTCAACAATATTTCAGTTATATCTTGGTGGAGGAAACCGGAGTACACAAAGAAAACCATGGACATGTCGCAAGTCAGCCACAAACTTTATCACACAACGTTGTATCAAACTGAAATATTGCTGAAAGTGGCGTTAAACACCATTCCCCCTAATAATCTGGTTGAAGCAAACTTGAGATATCGCACAACATTTTAGGACAAACTATTTTTCCTTGGAGTACATCCTAAAACATATAAAATGGGCCAAGGCAAAGCGAAGTTAATGTGCCACATATTTATACCAGACAGACAGATGACAACATAATACAGGTACCATTGTTTATACCAGACGGACAGATGACAACATAATACAGGTACCATAACTCTTACAAGAT
>MJUT01023264.1:0-15056 GCA_002080005.1 Gigantidas platifrons
TATTATTTTGCCTTATACTTGAGAGTATAGATAATACAACAATAATTCTATTCTTACTAGAATTTATCAATAACTCCTAATCCGATTGGATATCGTCACTTATTCTACGTCATTCGAAAGGAATTTATAAATCGATATTTCCGTTTACCAGACTACTTTATCCCCGGTCATTCCACGCGTATAAATCTACGAGCAATGATACTAACAAGGATCTGCCATCTTGAAAATGTGAAATTATACATGTCATATTTACAACAATACACAAACATATTTAAAAAGCTTACCTTGAACACTTATTTTAGTTAAATTGTATCAAACTTGAAGCGTACACGAAGCCAAATAACGTCTAATCTTTACGTTTCAAACTGGAAATCTTCATATGACGCCAATGACGTCATGTTCCAAAGTCGTCAATAACATTTCGCGGAATTTTTTCAGCTTACAATCATGTGTATTGTATGTGCATTGTTTGAGACTCTCCTTGGGTATTTCTTTAATAATATTTAGCGTAGAAAAGAAACACGATGTCCAAGAATAAGAATTATAATGATTAAACACTGTGTTTTTAGGAAATTATGTATATATAAACTCCGGCAGCTCACTCACAAACATTACATAAAGTCCTTCGGACTTTATTAAGTTTGTGAGTGAGTTGCCGGAGTTTATGCATAGATAATTTCCTAAAAAACAGTGTTTAATCCTATAGTAACCCTACAAATACACAAATAATAAACATAAATACACGAGAACTACAATACAGATAACATAAGACAATACAAAATTAAAGGGAGACAATTCTCTATGATTTGACAAAGAAATATAAAATAAAACACTTTTCCATAAATTATCTTCTATGAGAAAAATACCACAATATAGCTTACTCTTCTAATAAGCCTACAATAAAGTAAATCATTCTGTCTTTGATGAATAACAAAATAATTGCAACCCAATACCATTGCGTCACCTCACCTCGGAATTAGTTTCAGCATAGTTTATACACTCAAACAATACATATAGAATATATGACACAAATAAAAATGACAAACACTAATACATTCAGTTAGCACAATTAACTGAATACACAAGAATATAAACATGCAAACAAATAAACAATCAAATGAAATAAACAAACAAATACAAAGCTTACCCTATATATGGAACAAGGGGATTCGCTGATTGATCACTCTAGGATCTCTCTGTAAATCTACTTAGTCTACATCATAAATTCCTGAATAATATAAAAGGACAGTGGTAAGTCAAAATGACTTAAGAACATATTAATTATAACAAAATCGTCATCATTAATAAATTAATCAGATATATAAATCATATATCAAAGTCCACAGAAATTCAACACTTGTAAAAATATAAAAGGATACCCATGATAATATTATTCTCATTCTAATTCTAAATGAACGTTATAAAACATTTATATTCAGATTCATACTTCAATTTCAATATGTGCATTCTCACAATTTCATACTAAAGTAAAAATTAGAAATGGAAAATAAGAAAACAGAAAGATGACTGACCTTTAGAAAACAAACAGAATATTAGTATATGTAATCCAAATTTAGTTTCCAGTTGAAAATATATGAGTTAAGCAAAATGTCTGCCTGTGTCTTAATCGTCCTCTATCACAGGTGTGTGTAAAAAATAATCTACCAATGGAAAGTCTTTATTTTCCCTCCAAAATTTAGGTGTAATGAACCATGTAATTTAGTGTACTGTATATGCAACATGTGAAGTTTTATTTTGTAATTTTTAATTTAAAAAATATTATAAACATTAAAAACATAAGTAAATAATATCATTATAACATATAATGATTTTCAATAATTACATAAAATTAAGACTACTACAATCTCTCCCTCACTATAAAATAAGACTACCACAAACTCCCCCTCACTGTAAATTAAGACTACCACAAACTCCCCCTCACTGTAAATTAAGACTACCACAAACTCCTCACTATAAATTAAGACTACCACAAACTCCCCCTCACTGTAAATGACGTCCTTGTCATAAAGCAGAGTTTGTAAGTACACTAAAATTAATGATGACAATTTGTTCTATTTATAAAATCACAATTATATAATACAATCATTTTACAAAAGTACATATACATTTATCAACTGATTAAAAATACAAAAACATAATGTATAAATAAAGTCACATTTTCAGATTGAGCAGTCCCTTTTACAATGGAAATAAGTACATGTCCAATTTCTTGCTCCATGCCTTTTAAAATTCCTGTCTTCAATAATTTCATTAAATAATCTGCTCTCTATTTCCATGAGCTTTCAATAGTAGTCACAGCTGATTTCTTAACATAATCACCTGATGTCATCCACCTTGGTTGTTGTTTTGTCCGAGTCGAACGTTGTCTCAATGGAGGAACAGTATCAGCTGGTATCATCACATGTCTAGGTTGTGGCAATACATCCATTTGTTCCTCTTCTTCCTCAGGTAAAGAAATTGTTCCTAAATTTCTCTCCATCTCATCTGAAGCACTTCTATTATATTCTGAATCTGATCTGTTATCAATTACAGCCTGGGCGTCCCCATCAGATTCTGGTGTATTTAGTTCTTCCTGTCCTTGTACATTGTTAGCATCAACAACATTGTATGGCAATGTAGATTCCTGTCTAACTAAAGCATAATCGTCTTCACTGCTACTACTACTACTACTTTCATCTGATGACATAGGTGTATATTTCCTTTGTTTCTTCTAAAATCGTGTTCTTGGTCTTGGGATAGGCTTGGGTTTTTCTTCCTCTGGAATTTGAGAGATATAACCAACTGGTAATAATAAATTGCAGTGAAATATAGTATAACTAATCGTAGATTTTGAAAATCAAAATAAGACAATGAGCGACCGAAGTACGCATGAGGATTAAACGAGTGGGCGGAACTTGTTCCGTCTACGAGTATAATCCTTAATGCGTATTCGGTCACGAGTGGTATTATTTTGATATTCAAAATCTACGATTAGTTATACTGTTTATTATATAGACTTCCAAAATTTCTTTTATATTATTTTATTTAATTTGTATATTTCATTCCACGCGTATGAATCTACGAACAGTCATAGTGTGTAATCAATATGGCCGCACATTCAAACAATTTAAGTGTTGTCGCTTCGATGAACAAAATTGGAAATTTAAATGAAGGACGAGGTTCTGAATTTTATTTGAATATGGGAGGATTTGTAAAGTTGTTGTGGAAAAATTAATTGCAATTGTGACTCATGTCAGTCCGATTTATCTGAGGACACAGGAACGGTGTGTTATTATTGTCCGAGTCGTGTGTATTTCATATGTAACAGAATTCGAACTAAGGAATGCATCAATGTCCTCAAATGAAACGTTCTGAAATCTACCCGGCTGGGCTTTAGTTTGATATACATTTTCATTTGTATTGCCATTGGAATTTGGAACATTTGTTTGGACATCTAGAATATTAAATTCTGGCATTTCCACATTTTCCAATTCAAAATCATTTTCCTCTAAAAATTTGGAGACTACAGCTGCCGTATATGCGACAAAATGATCAGACATTATGTTGTTTTTTTTGTTTTTTGTTTTAATTTTAAGATTGTTCAAAGCAGACGATTTTTCATTAAAAAGGGGTGGTGAAAGGAATTAGGAAACTGACAATCTACAATGCACGTTTAACATTGCCGTTGTTTGTTTATATTTAAATATGTTGTGTTATGCTAGTGAAATGACTCGATTTAGAATAAGCAAGAGTTTGATTTTAATGTATAAATAAAATGATTCAATTAAAATAATTTATAAAAGTACTAAAACTTTATTTTCATTTGTTTAATTGTTTCAGGTTACGAGCATGTGTGTATTCACCGTAACACAACAAGGGACGTAACCACTACACTTATAGTTGTCTAAAAGTAGTTCTGGCAGGAAAAAAACTGATATTTCACATGTGAAATATCGGAATTTATTTCACCGATAAATCTCCATATTTCACACCTATCTATATAATAAGTGTTCTTATTCTTCCCTGGCCATTTTCTTTTTGAACTGTATATACTGGTATATCCAGGTTTGGTTTCTTCAATACTATGTAAGTTTCATTCTCCCAACGGTCTGAAATCTTATGTTTGTTATCAAATGCCACTATTCTTGCTAATACTCTATCCTTGGTTCAATGATAGCTCCCCTTGTTCGAAGATCATATCCTTCTTTCTGCTTAGTCTGTGCTTTAATTGATGCTTCTGATGCTAATTTGTATGCTTGTACTAGCCTTTCCCTTATTTCCTGAATATATTTTGTGTGTGGTTTTCTGTCCTTTTCTGTAATTAATCCAAAAGCTAAATCTATGGGTAATTTTGGTTGTCTTCCAAACATTAGAAAATATGGTGATTGGTTTGCCGAGTTGTGGCGAGTACAATTGTATGCATGAACTAAAGGTCCTACGTGTGCTTTCCAATTTTTCTTCTTTTCTGGTTCCAAAGTTCCTAACATTTCTAATAACGTCCTATTAAATCTTTCGGTCATTCCGTTTCCCATACTATGGTAAGGAATTGTTCTTGACTATTTGGTCGCAGTCAGTGTGCAAAGTTCTTTAATTAAATGGCTCATGAAGTTTGCTCCTTGATCGGAATGGATTTTCTGCGGTATACCATAATGCACTATAAAGTTGTGAAATAAAGCATCTGCAGTAGTTTTAGCTGTTTGATTCTTAGTGACTATTGCTTGCGCATATCTGGTAAAATGATCTGTTATTACTAAGATGTTGTGCTGTCGTCCTTTAGAAGGTCCAAGGGTTAAATAATCAATACATACAAGTTCCATTGGTTGTGTTGTAATTATACTGACTAAAGGAGCTCTATGTGGTTCTTTCTTTCTTTTCAAGCGACGGTCGCAATGCTGAACCAAGTGTTCAATGTCTGAAGTCATTCTAGGCCAATAAAATATCTCCCTTACTAGCGAGTTAGTTCTATTCCTTCCTGGGTGTCCCATTTCGTCATGTAAAGACTGTAAAACTGTTTTAACATATGTAGATGGTAAGATTAGTTGTTTTGTTGTTTCATCACCATCATTGTTTGCTTCCCTGAACAATATTCCATCCTTTAATATCAAATGATCAAATTGACGGTAAAGTTGGTAATATCCCCTTCTTTGGTTTGATTCCTCTTTTGACATGCTTGGTCCAAGGTCCTATTTCTGAGTCGTTTTGTTGAATACTTACCCAATCCAAATCATTATGTATATGTAAACTCATATCAGTTCCTGTTCCTTGAGATTCCAATACATCAGGTGATACAGACATGGTCTCAACTAGTGGTGTTTTGATGATTATCGCTTGGCAAATGGTTTTTATGGAGTCTTTTGAGATGGTCGATGGTGTTTCTAATCTTGATAAGCTATCAGCATCTGCATTGTTCTTTCCCGGTCTATACGGTATTTCGTGGTCAAAAGCTCCTAAAGCTGATAACCATCTATGTCCTGTGGCATCTAAGTTTGCTGTTGTTAATGCATATGTTAGTGGGTTGTTATCCGTTAAAACTCTAAAGGTGTTTCAAAAAAGATAGCCTTTAAATTTGTCGCATATGTCCCATTTTATTGCCAAAAATTACAATTTATGTGCCGGATAATTCTTTTCTGACTTTGTTAATCCCTTACTTGCAAATGTCAAATGTCAATGGTCTGTTTAGACCCCTTTGATTTTGGTAGAGTACGGATCCTCAGCCTATTCCGCTTGCATCTATATGTAATTCAAATGGTAATTTATTATCTGGGTATCGCATGATCGGTGTTGATGACAAAAGTTCTTTTAGTTTGTTGAATGCCTTTTGCTGATCGTCGCCCCAGTTCCATTGATTTTTAATATGTTTTCGTTTTCTGTTGCGTTTTTTTTTTTTTGTGGTGACGGCATTATGTCAGTAAGAGGTTTTGACATTTGACTGAAGTTTGTGATAAAACGTCTGTAGTATCCAGCAAAACCTATGAATCTCCTTACTTCTTCTGCTGTTTATGGTTTTGGCCAATTTACAATTTTTTCTATTTTCTCTGGATCTATTTCTACGACAGCATCAGACACAATGTGTCCTACATACTTTACCTTTGGAATAAAAAATGAGCATTTTCTAGGTGATAATTTCAAATTGTGGTCTTTAATCCTATCAAAAACTAATTCAAGCGTTCAACATGTTCTTCATATGTTCTTGAGAAAACTATCACATCGTCTATGAAAATACAACATACGCATAGGTGTAAATCTAACAAACATTCCTGCATTAATCGTTGGTATGTTCCAGGAGAATTTGATAGTCCAAACAGCATCATGTTGTACTCATACAACCATAAAGGACCTATGGTAAAGGCTGTCCTTTCCTTATCTCAACCTGAAGTAAACCTGACTTCATGTCTATGACTGAAAAGTATCGGTTACCTGCTAAACAATTTAAAATGTCCTCTATTCGTGGTAGTTCATATGCATCCTTCTTTGTTTTCTGGTTCAACTGTTTATAGTCAACACAGATTCGTAAAGAGTTATCCTTCTTTTTCACCAAAACCAAATTGGATGAATATGGAATATGAGATTTACGTATAATGCCTGTTCGTAGAAGTAGTTGTAGATGGTTCTTCACCTCTTCGTACATTGATGGCGATATGCGGCGATATCTTTGCTTAAATGGATGTTCTTCATGTAGGTCAATTCTGTGTTTTAAAAGTGTGGTTTGTCCAACATCTGTTTCATCATTAGGGAATATAGTGTTATAATCTGTTATTAATTTCTTTCCAATTCATATTCCTCATTTGTTAAATTAGATATATCAATTTTGACCTGTTCTAATAATGGTTTTGAGCATTCCTTATAGTCAGCTGTTTGAGTGTTCTGAATTGTCATCGGTTGAAGTTCACATATCAGTGCATGTGGAGGAATGTTCACTGTGCGAGTCGTAACGTTGGAGATATTCACTCTAATTTCCTTTCATTGTTGGTATCTATACTCTATCAATGATGGTGATATATCTAAATCTGAAGATACGATAGATCCTTCTATTATACTAAAATAGCTGCTGTAGTGTGATATGGCGGTTATTTGTCCATGTATCCTGATAAAGGGATGTTACTATTTGGTGGTATAGTTACTGCTTTCTTTCCTGAATATTTTATTATAGCCAATTTGTTGTTGTTTCTATTTAATTCCTTATCTCTAAGTAGAATACATCTAAATGATGAATACCAGGGAGGTGTGAGTTTTGAAGTCTGTTAAAATCTTTCTCCATGTTTTTCTTTGTAAGTGTTCGTGATAGAAGTCAATATGTTAGTACTTAAAAGTATTGGAACTTCCGTATGGCATGGGCTGTCAGGTATTACGTAGAAAACTCAAGGGTGTGTTTCATCCAGATCATTGATGTCAATATCTGTTTCTATGTAATCCTCATATGGTAGTTGTTTTCCATCAGCACATTCTATGTTAAGTAACGAGTGTAATGGTTTCAATTCAAGATGACTAAGATGTTTTCTGTAAAAAGTGTGACTAAGTGTTGAAACTGTTGATCCGGTATCTATTAAATATTTTGTATTGATATCCTGTAAAGTTACTTTGTTTTTGTTGGAATTCCAAAAAGTCCTGGCGGAATCTTGTTCTTAGCGCTTAAAGAATTATTCATTTAGCCTTTACTTACTTTAAAATCAACAGTTGGCCTATTGTGCAGACTTCTTCTAGTTTAAAGGATGTCCATCCTTGTGTACTATGGCAGTACATCCTATCGCCATGTGTCCCTCCCATCCACATATATAACATGAGGTCGGTTTATAAGTTGTTGGTCTATTATATCTTGGCCTGAAATTTGGAGATTGAAATCTTGGTCTGAAATTAGGTGACTGAAATCCTGGCCTGGAATTAGGAGACTGAAATATTGGTGGTTGGTTTTGGTTTCTATATGAAGGAGGATTGGGATGTCGATATCTGGTATTTCAGTCATTTGAGTTCTGGAGTCGATGTTTTTGGTGATATTCTGTACTTCTAAAAGTTCCTCTACCTCTAGATTGTCCCTGTTCGATCATTTCTAACCTTGTGTTCATTTTGCCCATTTGTTTTATAATTCCTTTCAGTTCTGAATACTGTTGTTCCTGTTCCAAACCAACGCCTTCTTCATTTAACTGTTTTTCCTGTTCCAAACCAACGCCTTGTTTATTAAACTGTTTCTGTTTTGGTGTAGTATCAGATTGAAAATATTTTCTCATTTCCTCAGTGCAATGCGTAATTCATCAAATGTTTTGAAATTCTCTCTTTCATACTGACATTGATGTTTTAGTTCTGGTTTTAATCCCTTCCATAGCCTATCGTGTAATATTCTATCTGATTCTGGCTTTTTAACTTTTCCTATTAATATGGCTTTACCTAAGATTTCCTCTAGTCTGCAACTCCATGTTGCTACATTTTCATCGCTCATTTGCTTGGCATTATAAAAATCTGTCATGACATATGTCTTGTCGTCTATCACTCCATAGATGCTCTCCAGTTTAGCAATTTGTGGTAGTTCAGCGTGTTCTCAGAGAAGCATAATAACCCTTGCTGCTTCTCCGCTTAAAGATTTGTGTGTACAGGAGCGAGTATAACATCTTTAGAATATACGTGTTGGCTCATACTGCAAAGTATCTCATGTCGCCACATATCGTATGTTGCCTCACCTTTTCCAGGTTTTGATACGGAAAACCCTGCAGAAATCCGCAATTTGAGATGCCAGGGGCCGGTTGCCCCTTGTGTGTGTATTTCTGCCTTACTATCATGATGGGTATCTGTATCTTCGCTGTCTTGTTCAACGAAAGCTTTCATCCAAGCTTTTGTTTCCTTGGATTTTTACCATTGGGTTTCACATTCATTATTATAAGCGTTTGCAGAAGATCTACATACTCTTCTGGTACATCTTCTGTTTCCACGATGATTAATTGATTAAAAGTGTTAACTACCTAGTCAAACAAAATAACTAAATTAAAGACTGAAATATAAGAAAAATAATTTCTCTGGAACTCAGCTAAGTTGTTTATTATTTACTACATTATCTGAAACCAAATAAATCAGATAATGTCAAGTTATTACATTTACAAATAATAATAAAAATCAATAATCTACACAATGTGTTATTCAACACTTAATTATGTGCTCATTTACTTACATATAAACCAATCTATTTCTATCAATTTCTAGAAGTTCTTTTTGCTGCAATTGTAAATGTTTTTCTTTTCTTTATTGATACAACACTAATTCAATTTATAATGTACAACAATTTAATATTAACACAAAATTTGACAATTAATGAATAAATCAATCAATCAAATTCAATCTATATGAGAAAACAAAAGGACATATCTATCATATCATATTTCAGATCAACAATCAATACATGTACACATAAATCTAATTACCGGTATCTGGTGTTTATTAAAAAAAATAGTGAGTGTGTTGTTATAATTTTACATGTATGTGTTGCGAAATTGCATGTCTACACAATGCGTTTTAAAGTATTTGTATGACAAGTCTGTGTTAGAGTAACCTTCAAGTACCAAGATGATTTGTGTGTATGAACTAAGTCAAAAAGTTAGAGCGCAAATGAAAATTCAAAATTCTTAACTCAAGTCTAGTTGAAGTTCAAAGCACCAAGTAGGGTATTAGTTATAAAGTATGTTACATGTTATTCATGCTACAACTATCAACATATACTGAACACACACAAGTACGACAACAAAATCCAAACTACAATACCAATACATATATAAAATAAATTTAAATAATTGAAAAACAAACAAAAGTGAATAAATTTCAAGAATTGAAAAAAAAAATGAAAATAAATAATTTCAATGTCTAACAGAAAAGAAGTACCAACTGTTTAATGTGGTTTCTCAAATTTCTGTCTAAACATTTCTCAAGTCAACACAATATGTAAATATCATCAATAGTATACAACACAATTAATGAATTAAAGTGAATCTATATGAAGCTTAAAAAAAATCAAACACAATGTGAATATAATGAATGTAAAAATTTCAATGTACAAAAGTAAATCACAAAAATGGAATAAATAATTCAATCAATTATTCAAGGTCAAAAGTTCTATATTAATACCTTGTTAAAACATATTTCAGCTATTCAATGTACTAATAAATATGCAAACTGTTCATAAACAATAACTGTCAAAATGCAAAAGAAAAAAAAATGCAGTTTTTATTTTTGGTTCTGTTTTTCAAAGTGTTTGTTACAATAATTTTGTAGAAAGAGCTTGACATCAGTCAGGGTAAATCACGGTGTAATACTTCGTATATGTTCTCACCATATAAGTTACACTTGAGAGTTGTTGACAAGTTTATCGAGACGCATTCATCTTAGTCCGATGTTAAAAATCATGCTTGTTTTTATTCATTAAAATCGTTTTCCGGTTTATGAAAATCACTTCCGCTAACACTATTTTGAGGCTCACCTGCACATTATGAATCAATTTCCGGTTACGTTTCACATATAAAGGTCCTCCACGGGATCATCTGCTGAATATTCCACAAACTACGTGGTCGCCATTTTGAAGCAGGGCTTAAATATGATAATAAGTCCAACTTAGGTTCGATTCTTTTATTTGGAATATTATATAACAGTAACCCTACAAATACACAAATAATAAACATAAATACACGACAACTACAATACAGATTACATAAGACAATACAAAATTAACGGGAGATAATTCTCTATAATTTCTCAAAGAAATATAAAATAAAACACTTTTCCATAAATTATCTTCTATAAGAAAAATACCACAATATAGCTTACTCTTCTAATAAGCATACAGTAAAGTAAATCATTCTGTCTTTGATAAATAACAAAATAATTCAACTTCAAAACAATTGCGTCACCTCACCTCGGAATTAGTGTCAGCATAGTTTATACACTCAAACAATACATATAGAATATATGACACAAATAAAAATGACAAACACTAATACATTCAGTTAGCACAATTAACTGAATACACAAGAATATAAACATGCAAACAAATAAACAATCAAATGAAATAAACAAGCAAATACAAAGCTTACCCTATATATGGAACAAGGGGATTAGCTGATTGATCACTCTAGGATCTCTCTGTAAATCTACTTAGTCTACATCATAAATTCCTGAATAATATAAAAGGACAGTGGTAAGTCAAAATGACTTAAGAACATATTAATTATAACAAAATCATCATCTTGAATAAATGAATCAGATATATAAATCATATGTCAAAGTCCACAGATATTCAACACTTGTAAAAATATAAAAGGATACCCATGATACATATTATTCTCATTCTAATTCTAAATGAACGTTATAAAACATTTATATTCAGATTCATACTTCAATTTCAATATGTGCATTCTCACAATTTCATACTAAAGTAAAAATTAGAAATGGAAAATAAGAAAACAGAAAGATGACTGACCTTTAGAAAACAAACAGAATATTAGTATATGTAATCCAAATTTAGTTTCCAGTTGAAAATATATGAGTTAAGCAAAATGTCTGCCTGTGTCTTAATCGTCCTCTATCACAGGTGTGTGTAAAAAATAATCTACCAATGGAAAGTCTTTATTTTCCCTCCAAAATTTAGGTGTAATGAACCATGTAATTTAGTGTACTGTATATGCAACATGTGAAGTTTTATTTTGTAATTTTTAATTTAAAAAATATTATAAACATTAAAAACATAAGTAAATAATATCATTATAACATATAATGATTTTCAATAATTACATAAAATTAAGACTACTACAATCTCTCCCTCACTATAAAATAAGACTACCACAAACTCCCCCTCACTGTAAATTAAGACTACCACAAACTCCCCCTCACTGTAAATTAAGACTACCACAAACTCCTCACTATAAATTAAGACTACCACAAACTCCCCCTCACTGTAAATGACGTCCTTGTCATAAAGCAGAGTTTGTAAGTACACTAAAATTAATGATGACAATTTGTTCTATTTATAAAATCACAATTATATAATACAATCATTTTACAAAAGTACATATACATTTATCAACTGATTAAAAATACAAAAACATAATGTATAAATAAAGTCACATTTTCAGATTGAGCAGTCCCTTTTACAATGGAAATAAGTACATGTCCAATTTCTTGCTCCATGCCTTTTAAAATTCCTGTCTTCAATAATTTCATTAAATAATCTGCTCTCTATTTCCATGAGCTTTCAATAGTAGTCACAGCTGATTTCTTAACATAATCACCTGATGTCATCCACCTTGGTTGTTGTTTTGTCCGAGTCGAACGTTGTCTCAATGGAGGAACAGTATCAGCTGGTATCATCACATGTCTAGGTTGTGGCAATACATCCATTTGTTCCTCTTCTTCCTCAGGTAAAGAAATTGTTCCTAAATTTCTCTCCATCTCATCTGAAGCACTTCTATTATATTCTGAATCTGATCTGTTATCAATTACAGCCTGGGCGTCCCCATCAGATTCTGGTGTATTTAGTTCTTCCTGTCCTTGTACATTGTTAGCATCAACAACATTGTATGGCAATGTAGATTCCTGTCTAACTAAAGCATAATCGTCTTCACTGCTACTACTACTACTACTTTCATCTGATGACATAGGTGTATATTTCCTTTGTTTCTTCTAAAATCGTGTTCTTGGTCTTGGGATAGGCTTGGGTTTTTCTTCCTCTGGAATTTGAGAGATATAACCAACTGGTAATAATAAATTGCAGTGAAATATAGTATAACTAATCGTAGATTTTGAAAATCAAAATAAGACAATGAGCGACCGAAGTACGCATGAGGATTAAACGAGTGGGCGGAACTTGTTCCGTCTACGAGTATAATCCTTAATGCGTATTCGGTCACGAGTGGTATTATTTTGATATTCAAAATCTACGATTAGTTATACTGTTTATTATATAGACTTCCAAAATTTCTTTTATATTATTTTATTTAATTTGTATATTTCATTCCACGCGTATGAATCTACGAACAGTCATAGTGTGTAATCAATATGGCCGCACATTCAAACAATTTAAGTGTTGTCGCTTCGATGAACAAAATTGGAAATTTAAATGAAGGACGAGGTTCTGAATTTTATTTGAATATGGGAGGATTTGTAAAGTTGTTGTGGAAAAATTAATTGCAATTGTGACTCATGTCAGTCCGATTTATCTGAGGACACAGGAACGGTGTGTTATTATTGTCCGAGTCGTGTGTATTTCATATGTAACAGAATTCGAACTAAGGAATGCATCAATGTCCTCAAATGAAACGTTCTGAAATCTACCCGGCTGGGCTTTAGTTTGATATACATTTTCATTTGTATTGCCATTGGAATTTGGAACATTTGTTTGGACATCTAGAATATTAAATTCTGGCATTTCCACATTTTCCAATTCAAAATCATTTTCCTCTAAAAATTTGGAGACTACAGCTGCCGTATATGCGACAAAATGATCAGACATTATGTTGTTTTTTTTGTTTTTTGTTTTAATTTTAAGATTGTTCAAAGCAGACGATTTTTCATTAAAAAGGGGTGGTGAAAGGAATTAGGAAACTGACAATCTACAATGCACGTTTAACATTGCCGTTGTTTGTTTATATTTAAATATGTTGTGTTATGCTAGTGAAATGACTCGATTTAGAATAAGCAAGAGTTTGATTTTAATGTATAAATAAAATGATTCAATTAAAATAATTTATAAAAGTACTAAAACTTTATTTTCATTTGTTTAATTGTTTCAGGTTACGAGCATGTGTGTATTCACCGTAACACAACAAGGGACGTAACCACTACACTTATAGTTGTCTAAAAGTAGTTCTGGCAGGAAAAAAACTGATATTTCACATGTGAAATATCGGAATTTATTTCACCGATAAATCTCCATATTTCACACCTATCTATATAATAAGTGTTCTTATTCTTCCCTGGCCATTTTCTTTTTGAACTGTATATACTGGTATATCCAGGTTTGGTTTCTTCAATACTATGTAAGTTTCATTCTCCCAACGGTCTGAAATCTTATGTTTGTTATCAAATGCCACTATTCTTGCTAATACTCTATCCTTGGTTCAATGATAGCTCCCCTTGTTCGAAGATCATATCCTTCTTTCTGCTTAGTCTGTGCTTTAATTGATGCTTCTGATGCTAATTTGTATGCTTGTACGAGCCTTTCCCTTATTTCCTGAATGTATTTTGTGTGTAGTTTTCTTTCCTTTTCTGTAATTAATCCAAAAGCTAAATCTATGGGTAATTTTGGTTGTCTTCCAAACATTAGAAAATATGGTGATTGGTTTGCCGAGTTGTGGCGAGTACAATTGTATGCATGAACTAAAGGTCCTACGTGTGCTTTCCAATTTTTCTTCTTTTCTGGTTCCAAAGTTCCTAACATCTCTAATAACGTCCTATTAAATCTTTCGGTCATTCCGTTTCCCATACTATGGTAAGGAGTTGTTCTTGACTTTTTTGTCCCTGTCAATGTACAAAGTTCTTTAATTAAATGGCTCATGAAGTTTGCCCCTTGATCGGAATGGATTTTCTGCGGTATATCATAATGCACTATAAAATTGTGAAATAAAGCATCTGCAGTAGTTTTAGCTGTTTGATTCTTAGTGACTATTGCTTGCGCATATCTGGTAAAATGATCTGTTATGACTAAGATATTGTGCTGTCCTCCTTTAGAAGGTTCAAGGGTGAAATAATCAATACATACAAGTTCCATGGGTTGTGTAGTGACGATACTGACTAAAGGAGCTCTATGTGGTTCTTTCTTTCTTTTCAAGCAACGGTCGCAATGCTGAACCCAGTTTTCAATGCCTGAAGTCATTCTAGGCCAATAAAATTTCTCCCTCACTAGTGAGTTAGTTCTATCCCTTCCAGGGTGTCCCATTTCGTCATGTAAAGACTGTAAAACTGTTTTAACATATGTAGTTGGTAAGACTAGTTGTTTTGTTGTTTCATCACCATCATTTTTTTATTTCCCTGAACAATATTCCATCCTTTAACATCAAATGATCAAATTGTCGGTAAAGTGGACTTGTTGG
>MJUT01023264.1:15069-45199 GCA_002080005.1 Gigantidas platifrons
ATTATTCGGATTCTGAATTGACAATTCCAACCAGACATAGCTATAGGTGTATCAGTTATTTTCTCGGTTAAGCTGTCCGAGAAGCGTGTGGCTTCAAAAGGTCATATAATGGTTAATTAGAATGAAATTACCAATGTAAGAGTTGACATTTTACACCTGCAGTGCATGTATTTCCCAAGTGAAACTGCCGAAGGCGTTTGTTTACATACATTTAGATGATTTCTTGTTTATGTCTCCTAGAGTAAATTATAGAAAAAAATGCATTTATTAAATATGTTTTTCCCTTAGCTTATTGTCCAAACTTACTGGTACATGTAAATAAATGAAATACATGTTTTTATATGTAAATTTTTTTTTACACTTTAATTAAAAAAAAATAATAATAGTAAGATTGAAATTGTAGTAATTATTTTAAACTGGAAATCGTAGCGTGGGTTCGTTTCGTGTGTCGTGTATTGTTCTTTTCGTGTATCGTTAGTTTCTTGTATCGTTTGTTCCTATTTCGTTTCGTGTATTAGTCTAATTAAACTGTCGAACGATACACGAAACGAAAGAATAAATTACCCGCACGAAACGCAAACGAACGGAAAACGAAAAACGAACGAACGATACACGCAAACGAAACGAACGAAAAACGCAAACGATACGAAATATCTGTTAAGTTAAACGATCCAGGGTCTGTAGTATTATTCTCATTCTAATTCTAAATGAAAGTTATAAAACATTTATACCCAGATTCATACTTCAATCTCAATATGTGCATTCTCACAATTTCATTCTAAAGTAAAAAATTAGAAATGGGAAATAAGAAAAGAAAAAGATAACTGACCTTTAGAAAACAAACAGAATATTAGCATATGTAATCCAAATTTAGTTTCCAGTTGGAAATATATGAGTTAAGCAAAATATCTGCCTGTGTCTTAATTCTGCTCTATCACAGGTGTGTGTAAAAAATAATCTACCAATGGAAAGTCTTGATTTTCCCTCCAAAATTAAGGTGTAATGAACCATGTAATTTAGTGTACTGTATAAAAAAGGTAAAGGTAAAATATATTTAGGTTTAAAAATTTCAACATCATACACAAGTGTTTAAAAATTTCTCGTTAATTTAAAAATAAAACATAAAACTGCCATCATTAAAAAGAAATTTCAATCCACTCATTGTAACTGCCGAGAACTTTCTCACCAAGGATAGCCCATGAAAGCCATTCAGCTTATTTCCAATGGGGTCCTTTATAAGTATCAGCTTAAAGTTCAAGTGGATATTAAAAGATCAACATGAGCGGGTAGAGGGATTACTTAATTTTAAAATAAGTACATTATCTATGGAAAAAATATGTATATATAATTGCCATTATTATGATATGACACGTCTTTGCTGTTCTTCACTGGTATGTATCAGGTGGCACTTCACTTCTTTTTTAAATCTTTGCAAATCATTGATGGATTTGATCGAATCGGGTAGAGAATTCCAATCATGGATTCCATTATAGTAAAACGTTGTTGATTCGATGCCTTTAATTTTTGGTGTAACATAATTAATCTGACTTGATCTAGTATTATGGGCATGATGTTCATTAATTTTGATGAAATTATTTTTCAAATAAGAAGGACATTTATCATAATAGATTTTATGAGCATGGTTCAATCGAAGCTGTTTAACTCTGTTTTCAATATTTAAAAATCCTAGACTAGATACTTCAGCTTGCTTTATACTAGTTCTTGGGTCCATGCTTTTAATGAATCTAACTGTTTTGTTTTGTGCCACTTGCAGTTTGTTTTTTAAAACATGAGTTATACCAGCGTACCAGGAGGAACAAGAATAATCAAAATGACATTGAATAAGAGCTATACTTAAAGTTATTCGCGTTTTGGCAGATATACAATTTGACTTTCTATACATAGACCTCAACCGGGAATTAACCTTTTTAATAATAGAGTTAGCTGTTTTTTCGCCAGACAGGTTTTGATCAATGTCAATGCCTAAATATTTAACACTATTTTTTGAATTTATTATATGACCATTACAGTTAATTTGAAATTGAGTTACATTTTTTTAATTTTCTCTTTGGACCAAAAAGAATACATTCTGTTTTACCAAGGTGGAGAGAAAGTTTGTTGTCAACGAGCTATTCACTACAGGATTCGAGTTCTTCACCAAGTTTTTGAGAGATAAAGTCAGGATTTTTATGAGAAAACATAATAGTACTGTCATCTGCGTACAGAAGTAATTTACAGTCTGAGTTAATGCTTATGGACATGTCATTGACATAACAAAAGAAAAGTAAAGGACCTAGAATACTTCTCTGTGGAACACCACAGCTAATGTTTGCTGGGTTGGATTCTGTGCCATTAACATTAACCAACTGTTGTCTGCCTGTTAAATACGATTCAAACCATTTAATGTTAGATACTCCTATCGCTTGAAGCATATTGCAAAGAATTTGATGATCGACCGTATCGAATGCCTTTTGGAGATCTATCATTACCATACCAGTGAAGAGGCCTTTAGATATTTGAGATTTAATATGATCAAAAAGATGAATAAGGCAGGTATCGGTGGAATAAGCGCTTCTGAAACCAGATTGAAGTTCATATAGCAAGTTGTTTTTTTTACTAAATATGATTCTAGCTGTTTATATACTGCTTTTTCTAAAATTTTTGATATAATACACAGTATACTTATTGGTCTATAATTTCCATCCTCGGTTCTATTGTTTTTCTTAAATAATGGTTGGACCCGTGCTGATTTTAATTGATCGGGAACTATACCATTCGTCATTGATAAATTTACAATGAAATTGATGGGCTTTGTTAGTGTTGTAGCCGCATCTTTGACGAACCTTGCTGGAATGTCGTCTAACCCTGTGCTTTTAAATGAATTAAGGTGACACAATTCCTTATATATAAATTCCTCGGACACAGGACTTATTTCAAGTTGTAATCTATTGCTATTAACTCTACTATAAAACTGTTGGAAAAGAGTAGAGGCTACGTGGAATATATTTGGAGACGGAGGCAACTTTTCAACAAGCTTCGATGCCACGGTTGTGAAAAAATTATTGAAAATGTTTGCGATGCCATTTAAATTATGACAATTTTGACCATCCACCTTCAGAACAACACAAGCATTGTTTTTCTTTTTTCTTTTTTGAACTATAGCCTAATGTTTTCAGCTGTTCCCATAATTTTTGCGGAGCGTTTTTGTTTTCTTCAATTTTATTTGCGACGTATTCTTCTTTAGCCTTTTTTACATTTCTTTGTACCAAATTTCGCAATTTACAGTAATACAAATATCAATGTTTACTACCTGCTTTTTTATATGATGTTAAATATTGATCTCGTTTTCTAATATTATCTAAAATTTTTGAAGTCATCCATGGTTCGGAATTCTGTTTAATTTTTAGTTCTTTATATGGAGCTATATAATTGAAAGTTGATTGAAATAATTTTCGAAAAATTTCCCATGCTTGATTTACGTTTCTGCATAGGTAGAGTTCCGACCAGTCAGTTTGTTCAAGTTTTTCTATAAAGGCTTCTTGTGAATAATGATTTTTATGATCGTATACGTACAGTACTCTGCTTACCTGTGTGTTCTCTATTTGTTTTTCTAGTGCAAAAAATTACAAAATGGTCACTAATTCCAACTTCAATGACACCGGATTGGCAAATCTGTTCACTAGTATTACATAAAATATTGTCTATTACTGAACTACTGGATGATGAAATTCGCGTTGGTTTGGAAATTAATTGTTCCAATGCATACATGTTAAGGATATTCGAGTATTTTTTATATATATCAGAATTTTTGTTTTTCATACAAATATTAAAATCGCCAAGAATTATGATTTCACACTTCGGTCTTATTTTGTTCAGAATAAGGTCAAACAGTTCCAGAAAATTGTTTTGCTTTGGTGGCCTATAGCAAGTTCTTACTATTATAGGTTTGGATTTTGGTAATAACAACTCTATCCATACAGATTCTAGCTCATCGACTGAGATGTCTTGTACCAAAGTAAAAGAGGTGTCATCTCTAATATAAGAACAAACTCCACCGCCATTTCTAGTTCTATCCTTCCTCACAATACTTTAATTTTCAATCCAGATTTCTGCATCGGTAACAGAATCGTCGAGCCATGTTTCCGAAATAGATATCACTGCGGCTTTGGTTTTATAATTCTTAATTCTGATATTTTTGAGAGCAGTGACCTAGCATTAAGATGAATAAAATGAAGGCCCCTTTGTTTAGAAAATTTAAAATGGTCCGAATCTTCAAATGCATTTTTGGGTTCAAAATAATTTTTTTTTAAAAACTGATGCTGATCTTCTACAACATTTTTATTTTGATTAAAAGGAAGGGATTTGATTGTACATTGATCGCAAATAAAAGAATTGTGTACATCATTTTGCGTTTTTTTCTTTAGAAATTTGGTTGCTAGTGATATTTGTACATCTGATGTGGGTTTTCTGGTCGCAAATAGAGCAGTTGATAGATTTACTACTTTTTATGACGAAATTTGTTTATCCAAACAAGTGTACGTCTCCGGACTCTAGATCCCCAAAAGTAAACAAACAAAATGTGGTCATGCTATTCTTAGATAACATGTTTATCAATGACACATCATTTACTGTGTTCGACTTGATTATAATATTCCAATGCGGAAAATACAAAATATGTAAAGCGGCATTATTTAAAAGAATAAAGGTATTAACTATAATTATATATAATCCAAGGAAGTCGGTAGTCCATCTAATAGTGTTTACTATAAACACACTATACGTACATGTGTATGTGCTATACTTAGTAAATGGTTTCTTCCATACAACGCCACCTATGTTCAACCAACTAAAACTAGGATACTATAACAAATACATGTGTGAACTACAAAAATCGATAAAACAGACACCCCGCTTCTGTGTTCTCATTCCTAAGGAATTGAACGAGTATTCATACGCAAGATTTAATAAAATTGAAAACACAAATAAATATCTAGTCTCTAAATTTGCAAATAGATTGGCTAGCACACTTTCTAATCGAGACAAAAACAGACTAAAGTATAAATACATGCAAACGGACAAGGGTAATCAGAGTATGATTGAAAGTATAAAGAAAGCTAAAAAGGTAAAAACTTACCAAAATCTTGTCGCAAATCAAAACTTGACAGATATTACAGCTACACGACACCTTTGTGTACAATCCTGTTATAAAAAGATATTGTGCGTGTACAATTTCAATGTTTTTGAGGTCATGGCCAAATATATTGTAATAACACTGGTACTATATTTAGAAACAGGGAATATCCCATTACAGAATTTATTTATATTAATATGTAAATTTATTCTATTATGTTTACATTTATTATGTATAATGTATTTATTATATTTATATTAATTATGTATTATGTATTTGCTATATTTAGAACAGTGAATATCCCAGTACACAATTTATTTATATTAATGTGTATAATGTATTTACTGTTCTACTATGTATATATGTGTATAAAACTGTATAATATATAGTTACTGTTAGATTTATAAACAATCTTCAATGCATGACACATAACATATATGTTCACTTAATTGTCAAGGGTTAAGCCAGAAAGGAAAAAGAGGCAGATTATATGAATGGGCAAAAAATCAGAAAAAATCAGAGATATCAAATATTATTTGCAAGGAAACACTTTTGGTAGAAAATACAGAGAAAGAGCTAAAACATGAATATTTGGGAGATATTTATAATGCCCATGGAAGCTCAAATTCAAAAGGAGTATCCATTTTTATTAATAAACACTTAAATTATAGTCTTATAAACAAATTTGAAGACTCTGAAGGAAGGTTAATTTTGTTAAATGTTGAAATTGATGATACTATATATACTTTACTTAACCAATATGCACCTAACAAAAGAATAATTGAGGAACACAGACAAGGCATTCTTATCATTGGGGGAGACATGAATGAAACTTTACAACAAATAGATAGGATTAGCTCAGTTGGACAAAATAGGTTTCAAAAACCAGTAAATAATATGCGACTAATGATTAAAAAATGTAACTTAATAGACATTTGGAGAGAATTAAATTTTAATAAAAAACAATTTACATGGAGAAGGAAAAATGACAAGAATACAGCCAGTAGAATAGACTATTTCTTGATTGATAAATACTTAAAACAAAAAGTAGAAAGCACCGACATTAGACCAGCAGCTATCAAGTACACTGACCATCAGGCCATTTCAATCAAAATAAGACTTAACTCAGGGAAAAGAGGTAAAGGATATTTTAAATTAAATAATTGCATACTAGAAGACACAGACTACAAAAATTGTATACAAAACCTAATTAATAAACGCACAGCTATTCCTTATGATAAAGATCCAACTGTTATATGGGATCTATTAAAAACTGAAATAAGGGAGGTAACAATAAATTATTGTAAAGCAAGAGCAAAAGAGAATAGAAATAGGGCAATTAGATTAGAAACTAAATTAAATCAATTACATGAATTATACGATAACTCAAACAATGACGATATAAAACAATACTTAAATGATGAAATTCTATCTGTGGAAAGAGAAATTGAAAATCATTACTCTGAAAAAGCCAAGGGAGTTAAAATAAGGTCACGAGTAACACATATAGAACTAGGAGAAAAAAACACTAAATATTTCCTTTCATTAGAAAAAGCTAGATAAATGAAAAAAAGTATAAGTGCTATTAAGGACGAGAATGGACATTTAATTGAAGAACAAGGATTAATTTTGGAAACTGAAAGAGAGTATTACAAAAAACTATATACCTAAAAAAAAACAGATAAGACAGAAATTCAAGAATATATCAAAAATACAAAAATACAGAATCATCTGAGTAAGAAAGATAGTCAAACACTAGAAGGAATATTAACAGAAGAAGAATGCACAAATGCAGTTTTTAAGATGAAACTCAATAAGAGTATCGGCTTCGATGGAATATCCGTGGAATTTTATCGAACCTTCTGGCCACAACTAAAATCATTTGTAGTACAGGTTTTTAATAAGTGATATGAAAGTGGAGAACTAACAAATCTTCAAAAGGTTGGACTAATCAGTTTAATATATAAAAAAATGATCCACTTCTTCTTGATAATTATAGACCTATAACACTTCTTAATGTGGACACAAAAATTATTGCTTATGTCTTAGAACAAAGGCTGAAACCAATTTTACATAAAATAATCCATAGCGACCAAAATGGGTATATAAAAAATAGATATATTGGATTGAATATAAGGCAAATTCAAGATATTATAGATCATACTGATAAAAATAACATAGAAGGTGCAGTGCTTTTCCTAGATTTTTCTAAAGCATTTGACTCCTTAGAATGGGATTTCATGTATGAAGCATTAAACAAATTTGGGATTCAAGAATCTATGATAAAATGGATTAGAACTCTATATACAAATATTAAAGGCTGTATAGTCAATAATGGATGGATATCCTCGCCATTCTCTATTTTACGTGGCATAAGACAGGGATGTCCAGTAAGCGCGCTAATTTTCGTCATAGCGGTCGAAATTCTGGCTTGCAGAATACGACAAGACCATAACCTTAAAGGCATTCAAATAAAGCTTGATGGGAAAACTCACAGCATAAAATTAACACAATTAGCTGATGATACTACTATTTTTGTTTACTCAAAGCAAGAAATATCAAAAGCTTTAAACATTATAGAAATCTTTGGGGAACTATCTGGACTTAAACTAAATCGGAATAAAACCGAAGGTATATGGTTGGGAAAACTCAAACATTGTAAAGACAAATATGAAAATATAAACTGGTCAACTGACATTGTTAAATGCTTAGGAGTATACTTTGGGCATGATAAAAAAAGATGCAACCATCTCAATTTCGAACATATATATAAACAATCAGAATCTATTGTTAAAAATTGGACAAAAAGACAGCTAACTATGATTGGACGGATTTCTGTTGCAAAAACTCTAATTTTACCAAACATTACATACTTAGTATCTGTGATGACAATAGAAAAATAGCATATCAATCAATTTAAAAAAATTAATATATAACTTCATTTTTAATGGTAAGGGAGAAAAAGTTAAAAGAACTGTACTGTGTAAAGAATATGATCAAGGGGGACTTAAAATGATAGATATTGACAAATTTATACAAGCAATACAAGTAAACTGGGTAAAGAGAATCAGTGTTTGTCGCAGTTATAATGCACAAGAGCCTAATTGGACTATAATCCCACGTTACTACTTCAATATGTTTGGCGAAAACTTCTTATTATTCAATTTTACCTTCAATGAATGTAAATCCATAGAAAATCTAACAGAAACCATGCCAGAATTTTATCTTGAAAGTATAAAAACCCGGTTAAAAACTAAGCATAACTCCCAAAACAATATACAGGATAAAATGAACTTTAAAGATATCAGACAGCAAGTTATTTGGGGAAATCAATTTATCACATTTCAAGGAAAATGTTTAATATATAAAAAATTGATAAAAAGGAATTTCATATTCATTAATGATCTTCTTGATGAAAACGGTGACATTTCACAAAGTTTTATTTTATCCAAGCTTTGTTCCTATAATAACTGGTTCTCAGAATATTCAAAACTAATGAAAGCAATTCCAAAAAATTGGCTAGAATCCCTAAAAACAGAAAGATCAACTAAAACAAAAGTGAAAACTGATCTAAAACTAAAAATAAAGCTGGATGACATGTCATCCAAAGAAATCTACAATTTTTTAACAGAAAATGATCAAAAAGAAGATATTATAGGGACCCTTAAGTGGGAAAACAGAATAGGAAATGGAAAACTGTCACAACAAAAGATTAAGGCAATGTTCAAATTCATTCCTAAATATTTAAAAGATAATAAACTAAAGATGATTAAATGGAAACTCCTGCATTACATCCTACCATGTAAACAATTACTACATATATGGAGAATAAGTAATAATGAAAAATGTAATGTGTGTGATGTAGTCGAAGATTATAACCACTGTTGTATTCAATGTAAATACCTTGAACAATTTTGGGTGAAAATAAAAGAATTGTTTCTACATTTAAACTTAGATGAGCATGTTCTAAGTTTACCCCATTTAGTATTTGGTTACAAGATAACAGATGAAAGTTATAATGAAATCAATTTTCTACTTACTATCATAATATTCAGTATTCACAAAACTTATTATCTATCTAATGGTAAAACAAAAATCATCAATCCCTTCATGATTTTCAAAAAAGAATTTAGAAAACAATATGAAACGTGTCAATATATTAATAAGGGAAAATGTTTAAAAGTCGAAGCAATATCAAAGAAAGCTGCAAATTATATTGTCAATCTGCAATAGTTACACATTCAACTGTATTTACAAAATGAATGCGCATACATGTATGATATTATAATAAGTCAATATTGTATCTAGAAACATGCACTATGCAACATAAAAAAGGGGGAGGTGTAAAAAAAAAAATTAGAAAGAGAATAGTTTCATTAAGTTATAACCATAATCAAAATGGCGTATTTAAAAGAACTTACACTCATTAATTTAAATCCAGCACTTTATATAGAAATAGAGAAAATAAACAAACATATTGAAAGCATGTGTTTGTTGTGGTTATATTAAATGTCAAAACGTTTACGAAACACGTACGGCAATTTTCCGTATTATCTTTTATTTTGTTCTAATTTGTATGTATATACATGTGTACCAATGGAAAAATGTACGTTAATAAGTTATATTATGTACAATGCTAATAGAGAGAGTCTCTTTTAAATTCCTAAGTGCATGCTTCATATGCAATGATATAGCAAGAATTCATATTGTATATAAATCCCTGGATATAGTATCATAATTTTTTCAAATAATGCAATGTATGCTATTAAAATAGAAAAGTGCTCTTGAATTAGAAAATAAAAAGTTAATAATGCTACTCTCCATGACTCTCTGTGGGTATTGAATGTATTATAACAATTTATTGTAGTGAAATACAAACATATACATGTATACCTATCTGAAATGTATTGTAACACAAACTAATATTATCCAAATCTATGAATAATTCATTATCTGAATCCCCTGGTTCATTTGATGATTAACAAAACAGGAAAGAACCTAATTGGGATTGTTGTGCTAATTAGGGGTATTATAACAACAAAGTGCCATAATAAACTTGTTATTTGTTTAAAAAAAAAAAAAAAAAAAAAAACTTTTTATGACGCCCTTTGAACATTTACTACACGGATATTTTGGATTATGCAACATGTGAAGTTTATTCCGTAATTTTTAATTTCAAAAATATTATAAACATTAAAAACATAAGTAAATGATACATTATAACATATAATGATTTTCAATAATTACATAAAATTAAGACTACCACATATGTATGTGTATATATTTATCAAGGATTTATATCCTACTATATAAATCCTTGATATTTATATATGTCCATATTGTTCTTTATTTTTGGTAGCAGTTGATTATTTTGAAGTTTTTGCAACTGGCTTCATCCAGTAATACTTCTCCCACAAATACAGAATATATGCTTATTTGTCTAGTCGTTTGTTCAGGAACATAATGTATTTTGTATATAGAAATTCCTAAAATTGTTAAGAAATAGAAGAAATAGAAACAATCTCTATCAAATATCTTATACCTAAAGACAACATGTTGCAGTGTGACAAAATATTCATATTAGTTGTTTTCAATAGTTGTTGTATTTTCACCCAAAATTCTTTCAGATAGGAATAAGAAATAAAGAAATGTATATAGTTTTCATCTTGACCACAAAAGTTACATTGACTATTATTAGCAATTTTCCATTACATTATTAGTCCTTTGTAGGAATTATATATTGCAGTAATTTCCATCTGACTATTTTTTTCATAGCTTTTTCTTTTAAATAGTAACACATGAAAAAGTCAAGCTGACTTATGTTTGGTTTTTCATTGATAGATAAGGACATTAACCATCTATTTATACCAATTGATTTTTTTAAAATACATTAATATATTCATTATAAAGAAATGTATTGGACTGCTGTAGCGAAACTATACATTTTCCATTTACTGTAAGTTTATCTCTAATGATAATTGACCACATCTTTGACAGTGTTTCGAGTCTGTTATGCATGATGCCACTCACTGGGTATTGCTTTTTTCAGGCAGCTATTCCATTACTCTTGTATATTAATTGACCTAAGATTAAAGCGGACTTATTTCCCCCATTTTCATTTAAAATATCATTGATATAGATTAAACTACTATTTATTAAATTATCAAACATTAAACTCCTATTTTTAAACATTATAAATTTGATTCCATATCTCTACCCAATTTTATGACGTTTTTATTTGACCCACATCTTTCTACAGGATTTCAATATTTCTTTATAAATCGTACCCAATCTTTAATGTTTTTTGCATTCGATATTCCTTAAATATATCAACCAATTCTTAACAATTTGGCTTAAGTATTTATATGGTATCAAATATACTTACCCATGATAATCTCAGCAATGTAAAATAACTTCCTATGTCTATCGTAATTATGTAAGCCTCACATTTCTAAAATAACCTATCATAGTATTTCTCTTAACCTTGTCTGGGTTACCATCCCATCTGAATATGAAGGATTTGTTTTCAATTTATTTTGCATATTTTTCCTGGTACAGCAAAACATGCACTAGCAACAAAAGGATAGGTATAAGAAAAGCTTGAAGATACCAAAGGGGTACCCGAAGCGGTAAATTGGAAGGACAGACAACACAATGACCAAAAGAAAACAAAACAGGACAAACAATGATCTGCAAAACATTACACAGAAAACTAAAGACCGAGCAACATGAACCCCCCTAAAAGCCGGGGATAAACTCAGGTGCTCCAGAAGGGTAAGTAATGTTTACTCCACATGTGGTACCCGTCGTGTAACTCTTGTTACAAACCCGATGATAAGTCATCTGGGAATTCCCGGATTGTGATTACGACATCCGAAACATATCCGTGGTCATTTGTAACACAACTACTTCTTGACCAAGTCATGACTGCGACCGTGAATCTCTCGCAGTGTTGTCCCCAACTTAACAATTGAACCTTAGTGCAGTAGTTTCCCTGTTAGCAACAACAATCTATCAAATAAATCATGATAGGAAGCTCTGGAATAACACACCGACTGATCGATATCTACTCCATATGCAGGTGCTGCTGGAATGTTGCTACATATAAAAGGAAAGTTCACAATGGTAAAATTGCAATCATATCTTTTGTTGTAATGTTTAGTTCTTAACCGACTATTATTTTCAATTTCGATTAGTAGGTCAAGGTATGAACCATATATAGCTGTATCTGTGGTATCTGTTATGTCAAGTTCAATTGGATAAATGCGGTCAACAAAGTCACCAAACTTATGGTTATTTAGTAAAAGAACATCATCTATAGAGTGGAAAGTGAAATTAATGGATCGAGCTAGTTTCTTTTCGTTTTTCGTTAGCAGCCGCTGTTTTAGGTCTGCCTGGAACGAATAAAGGAACACGTACCGGCTAAATTTTGAAAAACACGTAGCAAACATCTAAAATATTTTGTCAATCAAATATTCGCACATTTTGATGATATCAGTTTGATGAGAATGTTTCGTAGCATCAGAATGTGTTTTTGCTTACAAAATAGATTTGTCTTTTCTTAACCCAATTTAAGAGAACGATAATGTTTTACCTAATGATAAACTGTGAAGTAGACATTGTACATTTGTATAGTAGTGGTGTATTTTATTTTATTCATATCACAGACTTTAAGCTACACAATATACTTGTAAATTATACAGACTTGATCATTAAATGTTTGATAGATCAAAAAGTCCATCTGTAAAGAGCATGCTACATTCTCAAATATATTTAATTACAATATATTTACCAGAATTATTATAAAAACTACTGCAGATATTCTTCAAACTCTACCTTTCAACACTATATTATTCTATATACACCCATGTGAGCGCCATTAATTATGCAGATATTAATCATATAACTAGAAAGTCAGGACTATAGTAACATTCATCAAGTTTCACTTATCGTAAAATTATGACTTCAGATGAACCAACATCAACGCCATCTATTATACAGACCCCACCAGGTCCTATAAATGAGAGTTCAACTGTCATTCTGACATGTGACATAAAGGGAGGTAATCCACTAGCCACAATTACATGGACGTGTGAAGGATCGTTTACTATTATTCCAACAGGAAGTCCGCCAACGAATACAGCGACATCTAGTGTACAATTGACCGTCAATAGTAATGATAATGGTAGACTTTGTACATGCATAGGACATCATCCTGTCTGGACAACTGATAAAACCACAAGTCATACACTTGATGTTAAATGTAAGTAGAACTATTACGTACGTAAATGTATAATATGTGAATTAAAATGTATTTCCATATAAATGTGAGCAATATATATTGTATATGTATTTAATAATATGAAGAAGAAAATATACCACACTGTCAGAACAGCGCCATGTAGTAACCATAGATATGTTGATTGGACTATTAGGAGATGAACTGTCACTATTACTTATAATTATGCTTTCTGTACATTTCTTCTGTAATATAAGTTCATACGACATTTTGGCATATATCACAAAGAATTATATAGGTTGATATGCAAAGCGAAAATAGTACATCTACTATGCCAGTTTCACGCGGGGGAATGTTGGGTTTTCAGCTGTCTGTCAAGCTATATATAGCTAGTCCCCGTGCAAGAGGGCGGATCTAATCTGTCAACCTATCGTAGTAGTCTAAACGTTTTCTTAACACTTGTTATTGTTGTTAATTAAATTTCAAACTGCAAAAATCTTTATATTTTTAAAGCCTTAAATGAAACAAAGAATATTCGCACACTTTCAAGACTACCTCATCCAATATATTTGTCACCAATATCAGGACCTCCTTTATTGTAATAGTTCTCAATATAGTTTGTCTACATATAACAGTCAGCATAATAATATTAATAATATTGTGTTAGCAATGACTATGTCATACAGAGGTCAGGGTTGAAGACATACTGCACTCCCCTTCGGATCGTCCACTTTGTCTTCAACCCTGATCACTATGTTGACATAGTCATTGCTAGCACATTATCATATAAATATTATCTCATGCACAAAACTTAATTTGTACACAACAAAATTACATCATTGATGATCGACAAAAATATGCTCATAATACATTGCGTAACTAATGATCAACCCACGACATCACCTACAATAACACAGACATATTCTCCTTGAACAAAAAACTACAAAGATAATGCTGCAATATTATCATAAATTGTTATCAACAATAAAAACTATTCTCCATGAACAAAATAATACATAATATTTATTACATATACATACCATCTGAAATATCTTACGTACGTTTAAGATAATAATTATTATTCTGGCTTGTTGCAATGAAATAATGGTACGGACGTTTGTCAATAATAATTAATAAAGTTTAATGCAATATGATTTTCACTGTTTAAGATCAACCCACGACAGCAATTACAATAATACAGACACCAGTTGGACCAATTAATGAAGGTAACAAAGTAACTCTTACATGTACGATTGATGGAGGAAATCCTGTAGCTACGATAACGTGGTCATGTGATGGATCCACTCAGATAACTCCAACAGGAAGTCCATCTACTGTAGACGCCATCTCTAGTGTAGAACTTGTAACTTCAAAAAACAATAATGGACAGATATGTACATGTATAGGAAGACATCTATTATGGACAAATGACAAAACACAACAACACAGCATAATTGTATATTGTAAGTTTTGACAATAATAGCCAGAGGAGCAAGCCGAACTAATCAGAACATTTGTGGGTGACAGTTGCATTATTCACCAATTGAAAGTAGCATCGAACTCATCATCAATGCATGCTGGGAAGGGTTTGAAGATAGCAAAGGGGTAATCCGTATATCGCCGAAGAACATACAACGCAATGGCAAAAAAGTAAAAACGAAATCACCAAGCCTAGAATTATTTAATGAAAGAACACCATCTATATAGCGGAATATGAAATTAAAGGATCGGAATAGCTTCTTTTCGTTTTTCTTGAGAAGCCCCTGTATGAAGTCTGCCTCAAACGAATTTTGTACCCGTAGGTATGCCGACTCTCTGTTGTAAAATATGGTTCATATGTTGCATGTTGATGGAAAACTCATAAAAATAATAAAAGAACGCATGCATTGACTTTGGTTGCTATGGTTACAACTTCATCATAGAACCCATTTTATTTCAGTCTTCAAATCACTAAATTTGCACTTTTACCCCACAAATTTCTCAAAATTTTTTAATAAAAATACATAATATAATTATATATTAGTGATGTTGAAGATGTCTTCTAAAATTAAAGTATATGAACAGAAAGTGCAAGTTTGCCAATTATTGTTACCATGGCAACCAAACAGCCTCATTTCGTACCTTAAAAAAACCGCACAAATTAGGATTTTCATGATCTATTATTTCTTGAGAACAGGGTGGTATGTGAATGATGCTTGTTTGTATCCATTCAACAGATACTTTTCTAAATCATATAGAAAATAATCGTTTGTATCCTCTTTTACATTGTTTGGAAAAAATTGTTTTTTGTTTCATACTTTTGGGTTTTTAGCAAATAGTATACAACTACATTTTTTACAAAATATTTCTACTTCTCTAAAATGTATTTACTGATATTATCTTTTTCACAGTACTTATAACCAAACTAACTACTACATAAACGTTTAACCTTAAATTATGTGAATGGTTGCCATGGAAACAAAAATAAAATCATTTTACATATTAAATGCATTTCATATTAAATTTTCTTTTGGTCACAAAGCTTTCTATATTGCCAGTTTTATGACAAATTGACAACTCCTAAGCTAATAACAATGAAATTAACATAATGTCCACAGTTGCCATGGAAACAAAACCAATTATTGTTACTATAGCAACCAAACGTCTGATTTCGGATCTTAAAAAAAAAACATAAACAAATCAGGATTTTCATTATCAATTATCTTATGTGAACAGGATGGTATGTGAATGATACTTGTTTGTATCCTTTCATTATACAGTTGTCTTAAACATATAAAAAAAATATCGTGTGTAGCCGCTTTTATATTATTTGGAAAAAAGAGTTTTTTTGTCCCATACTTTTGGTTTTTTCGCAAATAGTATACAACTACATTTTTACAAAATATTTCTACTTCGCTAAAATGATTTACTGATATTATCTTTTTCACATTACTTATAACCAAACTAAGTACTAAGTAAACTGTTAACCTTAAAGTATGTGAATGGTTGCCATGGAAACAAAATAAAACATTTTACATATTAAATGCATTTCATATCATGCTAAAATCTTAAAATTTTCTTTTAGTCACAAAGATTTCCATATTACTAATTTTATTACTAAGTGTCAACTCCTAAGCTGATAACACTGAACATTTCAATAATGCCCATCGTTGCCATGCAAACAAAAACAATGATTGTTTTCATAGCAAACAAACAGACACATTTCCCATCTTCAAAAAAAGCTAAAACAAAATGGGTTTGTATTATCTATTATCTTCTACGAACAGGGTTGTGTGCGAATGATGCTTGTTTGTATCCGTTCATTAAACACTTGTCTTAAATATAATAAAACATATCGTTTGTAGCCTCTTTTAGATTTTTTGGAAAAAAAAGTGTTTTTTTCCATACTTTTGTTGTTTTTTTTAGCAAATACTATACAACTACATTTTTTACAAAACATTTCTACTTCTCTAAAATATATTTACTGATATTATTTTTTTTGCATAACTTATAACAAAACTAACTACTAAATAAACGTTTAACATTAGATTATGTGAATGGTTGCCATAGAACCAAAAATAAAATATTTTACATATTAAATGCATTTTATATCACGCTAAAAGCTTAACATTTTCTTGAGGTTACAAATATTTCCATATTACTGATTTTATAGCTAAAATGCCAAGTTTTAAGATGATAACAATGACAATTTAAATACAAAAGTAATGTCCATGGCTGCCATGGTAACAAAAACACAGAGTTTGAAAAATCTGCAATTCAAACACAGCAAAAACTGTTTTCTAGCATTAATTTCTCAATCATTTTTAAAATCAAATCTGCTAATTTTCCAATTGTAAATTATTACATGTAGAATAAAATTATGGTACTGGAATATTTATTGTACTATACATTTATTATACAATTCTAGTACTATACATTTATTGCACAATTATAGTACTATTATTTAAAGTCCCTGTTTAGATACTAAAGATTTGTTATAGTAACATTTTACAATAAAGTTATAATACAAATATGGGGTGGTTGTCCTGATTACATTATAATTTATATTAAGAAAAAGATTAAGAAAGGTGCCATTGTTTGACGAGCAGCAGGCCAAATTTACGTGCTTATTTGAAAACCGCCAAGGATTTACAATCTTACGACTTTTCACAATGTGCTAGAGGGTTGTATCCTACTTTTCAAATCATATTATACAAATAAGGGTAATAACAAAAATTACCGAACACCGAGCAATATTACAAAGGGAAAGGCCAAACTCATAAATCAACAGACAAAATCAGTCAACAACCGCAAAACTGGAAAAACCGTAATGGCCCTGACTTGGTACAGGCATTTCCAAAGATTTTACGGCGCCTAACCTCCCGCGCAAATGACCCCTCTTTTTAACATTATAAATTCCTATAATGTAATCAGTCTATTTGTTCATAGAGACATGTACATGTTTTTTTTTCCTTTTTTGACATCTAGTTTGTTCATATAAAAAAAAAAAAACAACAACATTATGGGATACTTATTTTCTGTAATAACATTACATGAAATGTTCTCCACGACAGGATAAGCTGATTTGTTAACAGATCAATATAAGGAAAATACACACCAAATATTATTGACCTGTCATGAAATAAAAAGAAAATTAAAGAACTTTTACATGATCGCTAGACTGTAAAAATGAAGTCAAAGTAATGTCATAAGCTTGTTTGGTTGTCCTAGTTATAAAGATGGTTCCTATAAATAATGCCAGCAATACCTATGTCTCGCCAGCCTAGAACAGAATATTTAGATTATTCAGAGTTTACATAATTCATAGCTTCAACATCTGAATAGATGATTCTAGATACCCATCTTCTACTGTTTGTAAATTAAACCAAAGACCAGAACATTGGTATGTGTTGCTTCTGCGCTAAGCACGCAGCCTTAAGAAGAAAGAGCAAAGACCTGTTGGCTCGGAATCACAATAATGTGTCTGTGTTGGACAACATGTATATCCATAGATTGTTGTTTCAGTGAACTAGTACTATACAAAATGCAAATAAACGTCTTGGCCAAGTACAAAACGGACATCATCTCATTGAAAATTAACTTGTTCTCGTCATGATATAGCTGAAAATTGCTGAATTTGAGTTAAATAACAATCGCTCACTCTACTGTTTGTTGCTTTGGGTTTCGAGACGGTAAATAAAGTCTTGAAAAAATGCAATCAGAATAGGAAGGAGATAGTGCAGGATGTCAAGCTACTTTTAATAAAAAAAATTATAGGAAAATAGGATTTAAAAAAAAATTAACATATAGGATAAATTAAGGTTATATTCAGCAACAGATGCATGGCCTCCACCAGTGCACCTCCCTTGTAGCCATTCATCACCTCCTTTTTATACTCATAAATGACAACAAACAGTATCATTAAACTCTAGTCTTCTATTGCTTTGCGGGTTCTGCGTAGGAAAATGTGCCTTGCATTGCATTTTCCAGTTGGTCAGATTGCACAATTTAATTTCCTATGGTATCCTCTTTTACATTTTCTGGGTTTTTTATCTTGACATTACTCCCTCTTCTTTTGATGGCAAAATGAATGATTCATGAACGATGAGTCCTACTGAAGATGGAGTTGAACATATTTTCTTGACATCATCTTCTGTGCATAAAATACCATCTCCAATTTCAAAAAAATTCCAAGCAATGACATGTTTATCCCTACAATACATTAAAAGATCTTTTGAGTTTTGATAAAAATTAACTTTTGCATTTAATAGATTTTTACAAGTACACCACAATGCTCAGTATCCATCCTTTTTCTATGTAGAGTTTTGCAAACTCAAAATTTGTGTTAATAGTCGACCTAAGTCTGTATTTAAAGACCAAGAAGCTGTTAAGTATATGTCCTCTTGTCATGACATATATGCTATCGTTCCTGTGGACAAGGCATCCAACAATATCGTGTTTGCATGTAAATCATATTACTACGAATGCCTAATCAAGGAATTAGGCACAATTAACAACACCTCTGGTAATACCACATACAAACCAACTTCGTTCAACACAGATGAAATCCTAGCTAACCACATATCCTTCGTGACCTCCTTAAGCATTCCCTCTGGTAAAGAGTCTGAGGATTTACCCTATTTGTATCCAAAATAATCTCCATAAGACACCACACAAAGAAAGGTACATAACGGGATCATCAACTTGTTCGACGAAAGAATTGTATATTCACCTGATAAAGATTCTGTCTGCAGTAAAAGAGGGACAACAAAAATATTGTCAAACTGTTTACTCGCGTAGTGGCAAAAATTACATGTGGATTTTGGAGGAAACTCTATAGATCTTTTGGATATCTTTACATCAAGATCTTTCTCTCAGGTATCCTCCATCAAACCTTTTGATTTTTCAACTCTATATACCACTCTATCGCATGACAAATTAAAAACCCGCTGACACGAAACGATTCACAAAGCTTTCAGTCATAGAAACGATGGCTCAAAATTTGTTGTGATAGGGTACAATTCCACATTTTTTTCAAACAAAATTCAAAAAGGTAAAACATGCTACTCCGATGAACAAGTGATCAGTATGCTGGAGTTCCTCATCGATAACATGTGTGTCTCCTTGGGAGAGACACTGTTTCAGCAGGTCGTCGGCATACAATGGGTACGAATTGTGCCCCTCTTCTAGCGGATTTATTTTTATACTCACATGAGTCGGAGTTTCTTCAAAAGCGTGTAACAGATAAGAAGAGTCATGAAGCTAGAGCCTTTAATTTCACATAGAGGTATATTGATGACGTTTTATCCATCACTAATTCTAGATTTGCAGAATGTCTTCCATTGATATATCCGCCAGAGCTGGAAATTAAAGAGACCACAGATACAGCTTCGTCCGCATCATTTTTGGACGTATACCTCGAATTTGACGACAGTGGTCAACTCAGTACTAAAATGTATGATAAACGGGACGACTTCAATTTAAAAATCATAATTTTTCCAAATATGTGCAGCTATATATCAGCTTCTCCTGCATATGGCCTTTACATCTCGCAATTGATTCGCCATGCAAGGCGCAGTAGCAAATATTCTGATTTCTAGAAACGTCATCTTTATCTGAGAAACAGTCTACTGGACTAGGGCTATGAAAAGATTCGCCTTATTCGATCTCTTAAAAAGTTTATATTCCGATACCAAGATCTTGTAGAAATATATTGTATTGCTGCAGAGACAATGGTGAACGAAGAATTTTCATAAAGTGAAAATGAATAAAAATAAGGAAGTCAACAACAATGTCAAGGATAATTTTTGTCAATGTGTGACGTAAAAGTGTTTTTGACATTTACTTTTGTAGTTAAAATACTTCAGGGGACTTGTGGTTGTTGATGGAGATGTTTCACGATAGATGGTCCACCCTCCTGACTGGATTTAGTACTGCGTTGACTACTAATTTACCTATTTTGTTCCAGTATTGTTTTAAATGCTGTTATAGTGAAAGACGGAACTTGTAAACCGTAATGAAAGCGGGAAGATTGGCGCCGTAAAATCTGACTCAACCAATCATTTCTTTGGAAATGCCTGTACCAAGTCAGGGTCATTACGGTTTTCCCAGTTGTCCAGTTGTTGACTGATTTTGTCTGTTTATATACTTATGAGTTTTGACTTTCCCTTTGGAAGATTGTTCGGAGTTCGGTAATTTTGTTATTACCCTTGTTTTGTACAGACTTATGAAGAATGGATATATATCTGGTAATGTACCTGTTGTATCACAGTATGTCCTTATTTTCTTTTCGGTCACATCCAAATATGCTGTTATTGAAAATTAAGGAAGCGAAACAAAATATTGTAGTGTATGCTGTCATGCACTGGAGCTAAGTAATGTCATGACAATATTAAATTCAAAGGCACAGGGTGACCCAATACTTGTCGAACATATAGCTACAATGTAGTAGTAGTAGCAAGGAGATATATACTTCTCCTGATATCTAGGATGAGATCATTAATATCATACCACATCAGATTTGTACCGTAATAGTTTGTAACTGTATGCAACACTAATAATATTTTCGCTCTCATAGGCCATGAAACAACAACAGTTTCGACCGGGTAACACATATCGGTGTGTCTTCGATATCTGACCAGGGATCTTATCAGTATTTGTGTCTGCTCAGGCAAGAAGGGCAGATTTTGAACAATTTTAAACATTCTTTGTCAACTCAGATAATTAAAATTGTACCCGGTCATGCCTTCTTTGATACTCTTAATTGTCCCGAGAATGCACCATTTAGCGTTCAGTTAAAAAATAATCTTGGCGAGAACCAACCCTTCTGCTGTCCACTTTACTTAGCACCAACTATTCCCCTGTAGAGTGATAATTCAAATTGTATAACTTTTGCATAATTTTCATAGTTAGCAGATACATGTAACTAACAATAAACTATTGTAGTTCAAGCTTTACACAGGTAAATCATGGGTATTACTAGTACTGTTACAAATTAACAACGCTATGTCACCCAAGAATATCCAATGCGAATCTGAACATTATACATTTTCTTACTTTCCATACTCTAAATTTGTCAAGGTAGGCATTATGTTTATTTTGTATATAATTGTATTAACAAAACATTATACAGTAGTAAATCCAATCCTGTAAATTTGCTTTATTTTCAGAATTAATTTTTATTATTAACTGAATTTTACTTTTAAAAAACTTTATCTTGCGATTATAAGAATACATATACTGTAAACATACCATTTCAACAGGTAGTAAAACACCATAGTCCTCCAAGATTATCTGGCTAAGGAAAGGAGATCCTCTAAATGTCTTTAATCTCCCGTATGTTGATGATGTGTGCCACTTTTACTCTGCCGAAACTCTACCACGAGTTTGTAACAATGTAAAGTGCATACTGTTACAGTAACATATTGGTTTTAAAAAGTCATAATCTCGTTCAGATTAGACTACCGAAGAAAGTTTCTTTCTGTACCTCCAGGATAATTTTTAAGTGAAATATTATATTTTGCATGTGTAACAACACAATGTCTCAATCATTTTAAAGTGCAGCAGTCCAGTGAGGTGATATTTGAGCAAAACCGGAAGTGATGAATAGTAAACAAACAATATACGCACAGAATGAAAATAAACAAAATATATTTAATTAATCAATGTCATCAATGTCACCATTAAAATGCATTGCTATTTTAACCAATTAAAAAAAAATTTGACAATTAAAGATCTATACTCCAATGATTGAGGTTACAAACTGAAATCAGTGAAATGGTATTCATGTTGAAGTTCAACAAGAGTTGTCGTTCTTGGAATTGTGATTTGGAGCGGTTAATTTAAAACTAAAAAAAAAAATGACACTAGTCTACAAATGATATTTTGTAGAGGAGATCCAATATTTTTCATTGCGCTATATATTATATTGCAAATCGCCTGTTCACAGCAGATGATGTGCTCTGGTATCCAACCTTTTTACATACTGTATTAGTAAAAAAAATGTGACCATTCTGATTTTAATTTGGGCATAATAGCAAAAATACCAAAGATAAACAATTGTTTTTGAATATACATTGATGTTTATTCAAAATATGTCATATAACAAAATATTGAGTGAATTGATGACATAAGGTAAATTACTTTTTCTTTATTTTGCATAATTCTTAGGTGGAGCCATACTTGATAATTTAAAATGTGTAACCACCTATTTGGCTCTGAAAATTAAACAGCAGCCAACCAAATCCCTATGTGTGTAGATCATTAGTACTTGCGACATAAACTATCAAACTGGTTACGTCTCCAATCGTGGCAAAACTATTATCGCCTTAGATCAATTGTCGTTGTTGGTTGTTTTAAAAACAATGATTATAATAATTGATGACACGATTTCTTAACGTCGCTGAACAACTACGAGCTCCGGTTCGTTTATACATTTATAATGTGCATTACATCATGAAAATGGATATATAGGGTTGGATATTCAATATTAAATGACTAGTTAGTAGTAACATGAAACAAGATCGTTGAGAAGCGCAATTGATTTGTAAAATAAACGTTAGAGAACACCGTAGTGGCAATAAAAAAGGAACAATTCAGAGAACTGGCAACAGTAGGTACACAAGACATAGGATGAAAACAAACAAGACAAAAACACACCACTCTACACAAACAAGCACAAATAACGTAAATAAGAAAGATAGAGTGGCATGGTATAACATAAAAAAAAACTCTCTTCGCCCTTAAATCCGCTGAAAGAAGAAAAGTTGCCATGTTGTTTTTTTACCAAGTATAGGGATCTCTATGTTTTTTATCTACACATATATTGAATTCAAAATTTGAAATAACAAAAAAAGAGTAAACACTGAATTTTATATATTTTACCACATAATTCATGAAGTAAAAATAGAATGTGAATATGCATACGGGTATCACCAGTTTCCTCTTGAGGCATATTGTTTTTGTTTTATAATGGATATGGTTTTCCACTTATCTTTGTGTTAATTCGATGCATGTGTAGAAATCAGATTCATATAGTGATTTGCACAAATAAAATCATAGTCGATTAATATTCGACTATGCCTCACCAACTGTTACCGATAATCGATTATGGATTTGCCAATCAGTAGTCTCCCGATAATGCACGTCCTAAAAACGTGAGGAATTTATCTCGAAAATAAAGCGATGGTTTCAGCAATATGATGTTTAATGTTAGTTTATAATTTGTGCTAAGTTTGAGTGACGGCTATACATATTGGTGTCATACGTTAGTCTTATGATTCTATTTCGTACGTTTTAATCCAAATGTGACTTGTAAAAGTTACATTTTTTATTTCAATATTAGACCACATTTAAGTATATGTTCATCTCCGTTTGACAATACTTACGAGATTATTACCATTCATCTTGAGAATTACTATTTGTATCATTAGTCTCTTTGAAAAAAATTATGATGATATCAAAGGTGTACTCAAAGCCGTAAATCGAAGGACGACAGACAATGCAATGTCTAAAGGGACAAACAATGATCTACAATACATTCCACACAAAACTGAAGATCGAGTGACACGAACACTACAATGAATATACAAAAAAGATAATCAGAGGCAGTAATTGAAAAATGACAATACAATGGCTAAAATAATAAATGAGAAAAGACATACCATTGTTCACAAGCGACTACACATTCAAATTACAGATTTATTAACACACCACCCTCAATTTAATGTTGAAAGTGGTGTCAAACACTTATCATCTTAACCTATATTTTTATTGAGGTTTTGTTGAACTTATAATTGATGTAAATCAGCTTTTCCTGAAGTACTGAAGAAATAAGATCTCACTTGAATAAGATGCATGTCTGCATTGTATGTTATAGATGCACCAAGCAAAATCCCAAGTATACAACAGATACCACAAGGTGCCATCATGGTTGATACAAATGTTACATTAATATGTACGGTGACAAATGGAAATCCTTTACCCATGCAGTCCTGGAATTGTACCGGCACTACCTTAAGCAGCACGGTGGGGAATACAACATCACAGAGTGTTTTGCTTACTGTGAATAAAACCAATATAATGTGTATTTGTTCAGCAATTCACCCAGTCTCCTCTTACAGAGAAGAGTTGAACATATTATGCATGCTTATTGTGAGTACAATTTTATAACATATTATGTAACCATTTGTTTTCTGATTCACCACACAAGTATATAATATAAACAGTATAATTACAGTGGAAATACGCAGGAAGTATTTACCGGTGGTATCTAATTCCTGACACTTCACAAATAAAGGACAACATTGAAACATATTCAATATTTCCTCTGCAATATGCATTTCATTCAATACATATAAATACATGGACAACTTATATGCATATCTAATTATAGATGAGAAATTTCCGTTTACATATATCGCACAATGCAATGCAATTGCCACTGATCAGGCACCGTTCGTTTTACAGAAGTCTTTAAGTTTGGAAGAATTAAACGATTCGTTTGTTCACCCCTTTTAGTTTTACCTGACATTTGTAAGACTCCGTAGCGTCTAGTTAACTGGTTGTACTGTCTATGGTTCAAGTAAATAAGCACCAAGTTTGTGAAGATATATGGTGTTATTGGGTAGAAGCGAAAATGTGCAGGTTTTTCTCATCGTCTGTTTATATACATAGTAATCGAAAGGATAAAGTATAAGACATTAATGTAGATATTACACATATTTTCCTGTTATCTTTTTGGGATACATATATTCCATTTGAACATAACCAGTGCTGAACGATACCAATAATGCAGGAATTTACATATTAAATATTCATTGATAGCTAAAATATGTCTATATAATATATAATTACACACATATATATAAGGGACCATCATGTCCGAGGTCCTATGGTAGTTACATTTACGTCTACAGATGTATTCAGTGCCTATCGACTTGAAAATGAAAAATTCGACCCCAAGTGCCAATGTCTGCGCAATCGAAACTTATGCGATTACGCTTATCATTGACTTGAGACAGTTAGGTTGTTTTCCTCTCCGAGTACAGCAGTTCATTCTCCAAACAAGACTGGAACACCGGTATAACTCAAATGCCAAATTCACTTGTACAATACATTTCAAAATACGTGTACCAGTAATCCATGATGAGAAGTACATCAACTGTTACCAGTTGCATACGGACGATTCTAAAATATTGGTACCTATATTCAGGATCCTCAATCTACAGAGACTTCTTTGATTTTAACATCATTGGTTGTACTTCACAATTTTCAATCTGCTTTCAGCTATAGATTCCAAAGCCGACATTGAGTGTAACGCATCAGCTACAGTAATCATACGTTGTAGCCTGACACCTCAAGGGGCACCAGTGAATCCCGTCAAGTGGCTCCACCATTTCAAGAATAGAATTATCCGCTCCCTTCGAGGAGACATTTCAGGATCAGATTTTACGCTAACATTACCATTTTGTAATTACCAAGATATTGGAAGCTATTCTTGTGTATGGAATACTTCCTATGAATTAGTTCACAAACTTGTCATCGTTAGCGTTAGTGGTATGTATTTATTGTTCCGACAGTGCAGTATATTTTGTTTTTCATTTTATTTGCATACAAGATCATGCACTTTTTAATTTGGCTCATTTGATAACAATAACTGGTAAATGTAATGGTCATAGTTAGGGTTATGGTATTTAGCTTTCAAGAACATAATAAAGATACCAAAGGGGTAATCAAAAACAGTAAATCCAAAGAGGACAGGCAATACAATGGCCAAAAGAAAATGGACAAAACGACAAACAGCGTTCCTCAAAACATTACAAGGAAAACTAAGCAAAACGAACCCCATGGGTTAATCTAACATAAAGTATGGTTTTATGGAAATACAGGATGTTAACCATTAGATGTAATCCATGTCATACACGATGTATTTTGGTCAGCTACACATTTGCTATGCCGTCAATAAATGAACAAACACTACGTCAATTGTTATAGATATATATCAATCGACAACGCTGTTATTATAGCTTACATTGATTGCAAATAAGGATGTTCTGATCTTTTCAATTTGCTTCGGTTTGGCAAATTAGCATAACTGATTCTGTACATTACAAATCAAAATAAGTCAGGAGACCAGATAACAAAATATTGGTAAGACACCAATAGGGAAATCAGAAGCCGTAAATCGAAGGACAGAAAATGCTATGGCAAATATAAAAACAAAAACAAAAACAAAAGGAATAGGTATGATCTACATAATACTGCACAGAAAGATAAATATTGAGCATCATGAACCCCACTAATAAAAGGGTTGAACTCAAGTGCGGAAGGATAAGCAGTTTTTCCTCAATAGCGGCACTCGTCGTGTAACTATTATTGAGTGGAAAACAAATTAAACGCATAATTACATCCATCAATTTCTAATTTTTAGTCATCTATTGATGTGATATTTATACTTTGCGGATTTGGAATTACACATTTTAGGAAGCAATGCGTCAATTCCAGACCCTTAATCCAATGAGCTCTCGTGTGATAGTCATAGGGTCATACAACTATCGCTTAGACTAAAATTCCCACTTTACAATGGGTATGTACATGTATTACTGCGAGCAAACAGAAAAGAATGTGAAATAAAATTAAAAAAAAAAATACCCCACTGTCGGAACAATTATAAAATCAAATATTAAAATCGTTCAAAGAATATTACTAAATAATATATTACGGGTCCCTCTAAAACAAGAAACGAAACAGAAACGAAACGCAACGAAACGAAACGAAACCTGGCGAAACGAAACGAAACCGGGCGAAACGAAACGAAACGAAACGGAACCGGTCGAAACGAAACGAAACGAAACGAAATGGAAATCGAATCAAAATAAAATTGAAACGAAACAACACGAGAGGAAAAAAATCAACCAAATTCATTCCTATTTATATATACTTCATGTGCATATATTAAACACGTTTGAAAATAAACCCAATGAAACGAGCAGAACTAGAAGTACGTTACTTATCACGAACAGATAGTGCTAAATTATGTTATGAGAGATGAAAAGGTTCGAAATATGTAATAAACACCGTTGCTACACTTCTAAAAACTTGTGTCAAGACAAACCCAGAAAAAAATGAAATCGAATAAAAAAACAAATTCAAAGTACTCCGTAAAGTGTTATTTTAAGGAGAGTTACACAAATTTCATTGGCATGTTCTCAAGAATTCTTGTCAAGCGGAATTTAACGAAATAAAACTCGCTGAAATCAGACAAAAATGAAGAAAAAAATTGGTTGCACCAAGCGCATAATACGCCCCGCATAATACGCTCATTTATACAATAGCTCTACAAAGTTTAAAGCGAAGAATCGGAGAATCTTGATTATATTTCCATTTTGCACCTCTTATTCCATTTTCTATCACATTTTGTTTTTTTTTTGGGGGGAGGGTATAATTTCTACTTTTATAGATGCTCGTCATACCCTTCACGGACAATGTGATCATGTTATGTTTTGACATGTCCGTTGGATTTTCATCACACTGTTATTTCTTTACATTCCCTATTTGTATGCAATCTTTATAATATCAACAAGCGGGAATCAATTGAACCACAAAACGGGAAGAAAATCGTAATTAAAATGACCCTTTTTTTTCGCTTTGAGGCAGTTTTGTTTTCACTTTGGCCTAAAAAAATATCTGCAATAATTCTCAAATTGTGTGTTATAAAAAGACTGTTTAATATGACTGCCGAGAGAATGACCCTTCACGCGTACATTTCGTGTCAACATATCAATATATTTATACGATAAGTTAATCACGTGCCTCGTGCAGAGTAGATCATGCAAACCCTTCCGATGCACCTGGTGATACTCCCGGTTTTTGTGTGAGGGTTCAGATTGCCAGTGCTTTTATTTTTTTATGGCGTTCGTTTTCAAATCTGTTTATTTGTTTTGTCCTTCTTGTTTCAGCAGTGTAATATGGGTGAGGTGGGAGAAGAAAGTCATTTTCTATCATTTTGTAATCAAAACACGGAGGGAGGACAGACACAATCTAAATAAACTCATAACTCAAAGTTGTCCTAACCTTTTAAACGTGAATTCACAAGAACAATTTATTTGGTTAATGACTTGTAAAAAACACAACTGTATAGAAAATAAGAAGTCACTTTATCCAGAGAAATTATAAATGAGCATGTCAGTATTTCATTTTATTGTTAACTTTACATTGCTTGCAGTTCTGGATCTGACACGGGGAAACACCATCCCCTGGTGTCTTTCCAAGTATTGCAACCAGTGGCAATACACCCACACTAATCATGATTGTTATAATATGTCTTCGCTTTTTGTGGGCCCTTGATTTGTACAATAAAGTTATGTTATGTTATCGTCTCTATTTGTGTAATCTCTGTATCACCATTTTGTTTTGGACCTAGGATTTTCTGGATTATCCCTTTGGCTTGTTGCTTTGATATGAAGAACTCCCCTGTCCACAGTTCACCGAACCGTTAATACTAGTGGCAGCCATCAACGGAGCTTTGCCAAAATTTAATCTATGGGAATGTATTAGATATATTTCGAAACATTATCCTTTTTGACGTTTCGGTTTTGTTTCTCAGTTTTGTTTCATTTCGTTTCGATTTCCATTTCGTTTCGTTTCGATTCACTTTTTCGTTTCGTTTCGTTTCGTTTCGATTTCCATTTCGTTTCGTTTCGATTCACTTTTTTCGTTTCGTTTCGTTTCGCCCGGTTCCGTTTCGTTTCGTTTTGTTTCGCCCAGTTTCGTTTCGTTTCGTTGCGTTTCGTTTCTTGTTTTAGAGGGACCCATATATTACAGATAATTATGCTATTTTTCATAGATTTTCTAGGAGAGGAAGAAATTTCGTTATTTGGTGTTCGTGCGCATAATCAAAATGGCTAAAACTTTCGGTTTCTTTGTTTATGCAACAGCGAAATGTTTTACCACATTTCATACTGTTAAGAGCGAGCTATTACACTACAAATTATCCAAAACAAAGTACTTGTGCATAGACAATATTAGAACATAAGATAATTGTTTCAATAAAAAAGTCTGGCATATGAGTGTGAATAATAGTAATCATTATGAGATATTGGCTCAGAGACTTTACCACTGTTTCCCTGCTATGTATTCAGGTGGAATTGTCTATTATCTAACATTTAGATGATGTCATGTCCATCTCTAATATATGATTAGCATTATAGATATACAAACACACGGTTGGGGAGGTTGAAAGCCATAAAACTAGCTTAATCTCGCCTGTACCAAGTGAGCAG
>MJUT01023270.1:27888-38133 GCA_002080005.1 Gigantidas platifrons
ATGGCCAACGAAAAAGATACCACAGGAGTAATCAGAATTAACCCGTACATCGAAGGAGGACAGAAAATACAATGACCAACGAAAAAGGGGGGAAAAGGACAAAGAATGACATACAAAACACCACACAGATGAATATTGTTCGAGCAGAATGAACCCCACTAAAACCGGGGTGAACTGAGGTATTCTGGAAGGGTATGCAGTGCCTACTCCACTAGTAACAACTTGTTCTCGTCGTGACTATAGCTGAAATACTGCTCACGTCTCTTCTCGTCGTGACTATAGCTGAAATACTGCTCACGTCTCTTCTCGTCGTGACTATAGCTGAAATACTGCTCACTTCTCTTCTCGTCATGACTATAGCTGAAAATACTGCTCACGTCTCTTCTCGTCATGTCTATAGCTGAAATACTGCTCACGTCTCTTCTCGTCATGGCTATAGCTGAAATACTGCTCACGTCTCTTCTCGTCATGGCTATAGCTGAAATACTGCTCACGTCTCTTATCGTCATGGCTATAGCTGAAATACTGCTCACGTCTCTTCTCGTCTGAAATACTGCTCACGTCTCTTCTCGTCATGTCTATAGCTGAAATACTGCTCACGTCTCTTATCGTCATGGCTATAGCTGAAATACTGCTCACGTCTCTTCTCGTCTGAAATACTGTTCACGTCTCTTCTCGTCGTGACTATAGCTGAAAATACTGCTCACGTCTCTTCTCGTCGTGACTATTGCTTAAATACTGCTCACGTCTCTTCTCGTCATGGCTATAGCTGAAATACTCCTCACGTCTCTTCTCGTCAAGAATATAGCTGAAATACTGCTCACGTCTCTTCTCTTCATGTCTATAGCTGAAATACTGCTCACGTCTCTTCTCTTCATGTCTATAGCTGAAATACTGCTCACGTCTCTCTAAAAATCAATCATATATTTATTTGCCAACATAATGTTGTTCATAATTTTGTTCTCGTTTATTTGTATAAAACTGGTGTATTTGCCACGTAAGAGAAAACTTGTCTAACTACATTGCGTACTAATGAGAAAGAGTGTATTATGATTGGTCGTTGCGGACCCGTTACAAGGCATAATTTCCCAACTTAATCCAGCAACATCCATTGTCCATAGCGCCACTTTTTTTACTTAAATGATGTATGTTTTGTGTAAACTTGGTCGACTCTTCATGTTAACTCATATACAACTTATAGGCAGTAACTTGCACTACTAAAACTTAATTCTTTTTGTTTTGTTGTTGATATATTCTAAACATGTTAATTTTTCAATCAGGGAGATGTGGCTCTTGACAAGTTATTAATATGAGTAATCAATTGTATTTTACGTTATATACAAGTACATGTAGTTGTGATCCGGACATTATTTTACGTTACAAGTAATTTATTTTTCATATAAAATATGAATAATTTTATATAAGATGGCAATACAGATTAAATCTCAATGTGCAAATGAAAAGTGTAATGAAGCGACGTTTCAATTTTAAATAAAACGATTGACTAGGGATTTTAAGTGAAAATTTATGATCATATATTTCGACTTCTCTACTAGACAGCTATGGTTACTATAAAGTCGTTTCTATTACTGGTAGCTGTGAATTGTTTATGTAAAGGTTAGTGTTTTGTTCTTTTAGTATCACACAGTGACATTTTTTTTCTCAATTTTATTGACAGAAAACAATAACTGCGAACTGATCGCTTAGTCTTATTTCATATACTAATGGAATATGAATATATTTAAAAGTATATATCCTCACTTCCTCTCTCGTTATTTGTCACTACCACATATCAACAAAGGTTTTTTTTTTTGATTTATGGTGTTTAACGCCACTATCAACAATATTTCAGTTTTTATCGTGGCGGTCATATTAGAATCATAATTTTGTTCTCGTTGATATGTATAAAACTGGTGTATTTGACCATCCACGTAAGAAAACTCGTCTAACTACATTGTGTACTAATGAGAAATAGTGTGTTAGGATTGGTCGTTGCGGGCCCGTTACAAGGCATAATTTCCCAACTAAACCCAGCAATATCCATTGTCCTTATTGCAAGGAAAATACTCGTCCATAGTGCCACTTTTTTTTTTACGTAAATGGTGTGTGGTTTGTGTAAACTTGGTCGACTCTTCATGAATATATCTGAATACTGTTCACTGGGTGCTTATATAATTAACTACAATACATTCAGTCTTTATTGATATTTCTTAATCCAAATACATTTATAATTGCCTTTTCCACAAAATACATAATTTAAAAGTGGACAAAAACCCGGATGTGGTGTATATTTGTTCAGTAACCAGTTTTACCACGACAGTTCCTTCCTTAAATATATAAAGACGCATTTTTTTGTTAACTCATAAACAACTTATAGGCAGTAACTTGTGATACTAAAACTTAATTCTTTTTTGTTTTGTTGTTGATATATTTTAAACATGTTAATTTTTCAATCAGGGAGATGTGGCTCTTGACAAGTTATTAATATGAATAATCAATTGTATTTTACGTTTTATACAAGTACATGTAGTTGTGATCCGGACTTTATTTTACGTTACAAGTAAACTATTTTTCATATAAAATATGAAGAATTTTATATAAGATGGCAATATAGATAAAGTATCAATGTGCAAAAGAAAAGTGTAATGAAGCGACGTTTCAATTTTAAATAAAACGATTGACTAGGGATTTTAAGTGAAAATTGATGATCATATATTTCGACTTCTCTACTAGACAGTTATGGTTACTATAAAGTCGTTTCTATTACTGGTAACTGTGAATTGTTTATGTAAAGGTGGGTGTTTTGTTCTTTTACTATCACACAGAGATATTTTTTATCTCAATTTTATTGACAGAAACAATAACTGCGAACTGATCACTTAGTCTTATTTCATATACTAATGCAATATGAATATATTTAAAAGTATATATCCTCACTTCCTCTCTCGTTATTTGTCACTACCACATATCAACAAAGGTTTTTTGTTTGATTTATGGTGTTTAACGTCACTATCAACAATATTTCAGTTATATCGTGGCGGTCAGTTTTATTGGTGGAGAAAACCACTGACCTGTCGCAGGTCACTGACAAATGTTATCCCATAATGTTGTATCGAGTACACCTCGCCATGAATAGGATTCGAATTCGCAACTTTAGATGTGATACTCCCTTTCGGATGTATATATTACTTTCCAAAGTCAAATTTACCTCTGGTACATATGTTGGCAGTGTAACTATTAGACCATGACCTACTTTTATCCGATCAGTACTAGACACCAACAGTATAAAGGATGACTTCACAACGAGTATCATTGGGGGATAAATATTTTTTTTACCACGGGTTTGGACTCAAAGCGTTTGAAGGACGTCATATTAGAATCATAATTTTGTTCTCGTTTATATGTATAAAACTGGTGTATTTTACCATACACGTAAGAAAAAACGTGTCTAACTACATTGTGTACTAATGAGAAATAGTGTGTTAGGATTGGTCGTTGCGGGCCCGTTACAAGGCATAATTTCCCAACTATATCCAGCAACATCCATTGTCCTTATTGCAAGGAACATATTCGTCTATAGTGCCACTTTTATTTTTTACTTAAATGATGTGTGGTTTGTGTAAACTTGGTCGACTCTTCATGCATATATCTGAATACTGTTCACTGGGTGCTTATATAATTAACTACAATACATTCAGTCTTTATTGATATTTCTTAATCCAAATACATTTATAATGCCCTTTACCACAAAATACATAATTTAAAAGTGGACAAAAACCCGGATTTGGTGTATATTTGTTCAATAACCAGTTTTACCACGACAGTTCCTTCCTTAAATACAAAATGTATATAAAGACGCATTTTGTTGTTATCTCATAAACAACTTATAGGCAGTAACTTGCGCTACTAAAACTTAATTCTTTTTGTTTTGTTGTTGATATATTTTAAACATGTTAATTTTTCAATCAGGGAGATGTGGCTCTTGACAAGTTATTAACATGCATAATCAATTGTATTTTACGTTTTATACAAGTACATGTAGTTGTGATCAGGACTTTATTTTATGTTACAAGTAAACTATTTTTCATATAAAATATGAATAATTTCATATAAGATGGCAATAGATAAAATCTCAATGTGCAAATAAATAGTGTAATAATGAAGCGACGTTTCAATTTTAAATAAAATGATTGACTAGGGATTTTAAGTGAAAATTTATGATCATATATTTCGACTTCTCTACTAGACAGCTATGGTTACTATAAAGTCGTTTCTATTACTGGTAACTGTGAATTGTTTATGTAAAGGTGAGTGTTTTGTTCTTTTACTATCACACAGTGACATTTTTCTTTTCAATTTTATTGACAGAAACAATAACTGAGAACTGATCACTTAGTCTTATTTCATATACTAATGGAATATGAATATATTTAAAAGTATATTTCCTCACTTCCTCTCTCGTTATTTGTCACTACCACATGTCAACAAAGGTTTTTTGTTTGATTTATGGTGTTTAACGCCACTATTAACAATATTTCAGTTATATCGTGGCGGTCAGTTTTATTGGTGGGGAAAACCACTGATCTGTCGCAGGTCACTGACAAATTTTATACAATAATGTTGTATCGAGTTCACCTCGCCATGAACTGGGTTGGAATTCGCAATTTTAGATGTGATACTCCCTTTCGCATGTATATGTAACTTTTCAAAGTCAAACTTACCTCTGGTACATATATTGGCAGTGTAACTATTAGATCATGACCTACTTTTATCCGATCTGTACTAGACACCAACAGTGTAAAGGATGACTTCACAACGAGTATCACTGGGAGATAAATATTATTTTTACCACGGGTTTGGACTCAAAGCGTTTGAAGAACGTCATATTAGAATCATAATTTTGTTCTCGTTTATATTTATAAAACTGGTGTATTTTACCATCCACGTCAGAGAAAACTCGCCTAACTACATTGTGTACTAATGAGAAATAGCGTATTAGGATTGGTCGTTGCGGGCCCGTTAAAAGGTAATATTTCCCAACTAAATCCAGCAGCATCCATTGTCCTTATTGCAAGGAACATACTCGTCCATAGCGCCACTTTTTTCTTTACGTAAATGGTGTGTGGTTTGTGTAAACTTGGTCGACTCTTCATGAATATATCTTAATACTGTTCACTGGGTGCTTATATAATTAACTACAATACATTCAGTCTTTATTGATATTTCTTAATCCAAATACTTTTGTAATGCCCTTTTCCACAAAATACATAATTTAAAAGTGGACAAAAACACAGATGTGGTGTATTTGTTCAGTAACCAGTTTTACCACGACAGTTCCTTCCTTAAATATATAAAGACGCATTTTTTGTTAACTCATAAACAACTTATAGGCAGTAACTTGTGATACTAAAACTTAATTCTTTTTTGTTTTGTTGTTGATATATTTTAAACATGTTAATTTTTCAATCAGGAAGATGTGGCTCTTGACAAGTTATTAACATGAATAATCAATTGTATTTTACGTTATATACAAGTACATGTAGTTGTGATCAGGACTTTATTTTATGTTACAAGTAAACTATTTTTCATATAAAAGATGAAGAATGTTATATAAGATGGCAATATAGATAAAATATCAATGTGCAAATGAAAAGTGTAATGAAGCGATGTTTCAATTTTAAATAAAACGATTGACTAGGGATTTTAAGTGAAAATTGATGATCATATATTTCGACTTCTCTACTAGACAGCTATGGTTACTATAAAGTCGTTTCTATTACTGGTAACTGTGAATTGTTTATGTAAAGGTGAGTGTTTTGTTCTTTTACTATCACACAGAGACATTTTTTTCTCAATTTTATTGACAGAAAACAATAACTGCGAACTGATCACTTAGTCTTATTTCATATACTAATGCAATATGAATATATTTAAAAGTATATTTCCTCACTTCCTCTCTCGTTATTTGTCACTACCACATGTCAACAAAGATTTTCTTGTTCTATTTATGGTGTTTAACGCCACTATCAACAATATTTCCGTTATATCGTGGCGGTCAGTTTTATTGGTGGAGAAAACCACTGACCTGTCGCAGGTCACTGGCAAATGTTATCCCACAATGTTGTATCGAGTACACCTCGCCATGAACTGGATTCGAACTCGCAACTTTACATGTGATACTTCCTTTCGGATGTATATGTAACTTTTCAAAGTCAAACTTATCTCTGGTACGTATATTGGCAGTGTAACTATTAGATCATGACCCACTTTTATCCGATCTGTATTAGACATCAACAGTGTGAAGGATAACTTTACAACGAGTATCATTGGGGGAGAGGGACATATAGAATCTAACACCGGCAAAAGTGCAAGACAGGGAAATATCCGACACCCGAGGGTGTCGGAGATTTCCCTGTCTTGCACTTTTGCCAGTGTTTGATTTTATTTCTCACTTTTATCAGCTGTTACCTAATTGTTTTGTTTACATTCCCGATCGAGCGTTTTCCCGCAAATGTTGTTTCCATTGCTGAAGTAAATATTCAATTTATTCATATGCATCCGTGTCTTGGCAGTATTTTAAATGTATTTCATAATAAAATACAATGTATTTAATAAATATATGATAAATGTAACTCAACACTACACCTGTGGCTGTGAAAAAATATTTGAATTTGGTCAAAGGGAGGTACTGTTCTGTTCCGTTCTGTTCTGTTATATAAGTTTCCTCCGCTTTCTGGAGAACCACAGTATGAATATATATAACGCCTGTGTATGTCCAATCCGTGAATATACGGTATTATATAGATATGAATATTAAATCCACCAATTATAATATATGTATACAAGTGTTAATATCGGTGTGCATCATATAACTAAATACTAAAGTTAAGAGATAAAATATATATACACATTGCAAGTCACTGTGAGGCTATGTCCATCACAAACACCATTAACAATAGATCAATGTTCATAGTATTATTCCTACAATTTCACTGTGGTAAAGATCAGTAGAATGCCTAAAATCATTCATTCACTTACGAAATCATTTTTAGAAAACTGCATCTAGCAGCATGCAAAGCATATAACAAGCCTCTACTAATGTTCTCTATAGGTATATGCAGACTGTGCGGTATATATACCAAGGCCGTGCAATCTAATATAAGTTGTGTTAGTGTATTAGTGTCACTAAATATGGTATCACACAGATTATAATGTATGCTAGTATATAAGATGGTCTTTAAAGCAGTGATGAATTTTTGGCGTACATCCATCAGCTTAGAGCAGATGACTACAAAGTGTTCACGATCTTCCTCTCCCCTATTACACAGCGGACATTCAGGTCTAACTTCATAATTATTAAATTTATGGCGATTTGATTGTAGTATATAGACTCCAAGTAGTAGTTTTACTTTAATCATGGCTTTTGATACTGACATAGTTTCGTATCCAGCTGCTTCCCATACCATATGTGCCTTCCTAGTTTCCATATTATTGATATTGAGATATTTTAAGGTGCTTTTTGCATATGCATCTTCCTTCAGTTTGTTTTCCCAGTGTTGATCCACTGCCCTGTATACTGTGTTCTTCCATGTTAATTTTCCAGGTGGATTCAGTAAGAGATCGTGGGAAGATGGCAAGCCATATTGCTCAAGAATTTCTGATATCAGTATAAACCAGCTGTGTGACTTCTTAGACTTGACAGCTAATTGGCGATGTGCTAATTGATATTCAACAGTTCCAAAATCTCTAATAATGTTTCCAAAAGTTGTTAATGCCCTTTTATGTATTTCCCCAGTAATCGGGATCTGTCCAAGTAGTAAATATGTTGCGGCGTTCGAGGTTCTCTCCGGTAGATGTTGAATTTGTTTCAATAATTTTTTAAAATACATGTTAATGGCAGTGAGATCAGATGTGGTAATACGGATTGTTTCCAAACCATATATAAGTCTAGGAATACCATATATACGTATGATGTGTAGTGAAACTTTTGGGTTGAGCCCATTTAGACCATGTAATCCTGCACCCATTAGTGCATACGAGGTCTTTCTTGCGGTGCTAATTCTTTCTTCTACCACAAATTTTGAGGAGTGTTTTGAGTTGCTGTCTCGGACAATTCCAAGATGTGTTGCTTTGTCATCTGTTGTTAAGACATTGCTATTAATATGTACGTCCTCCTTATCACGGCTTGGACCAAAATAAACTACGACAGATTTGGTTTCACTTATTGTATAGTTTTCCCTGTTTGCATAGTTTTCTTGGATTGATAACATGGCTTGTAGTTCATGGGCATTACCAGCAGCTAAACAGACATCATCTGCAACCGTTGGTGTACCACAGTAGATGTTTCCTATAAAACTTCCAAGACGGTGTTCATGTAGCAGATTCAGCATAGGATTGATATATGCCTTGTACGCTGTTGGTGACCAAATGCTACCTTGACGTATTCCCTAGTTTTCTTCAAACTTTCTAGAGTAGTTTCCTTTCCATTTAACACAGGATATAAGTTCCTTGTACCATTCATTGATAATATTCCATTTTTTCCCCGTTATTCCGGCAAGATGTAATTTACGTATAACCGAGTCATGACAAAGAACATCAAAAGCTTTTTGAGCGTCCAGAAATCCAATAACTAACGGAGAGTTGTCATCTTTCGATTCAGCTATAAGTTCAGTGATAATAACTGCCACATGGCTATTTGAAGTACCTCTAGTGAATCCTTTTTGAAGTGAATTTTGTGCTATATCCAGGGGATGACTATAATGTTTTAAGTGAAGTTTTTCCGTTACTTTCCCAACTGCGCTAGTAACGGTAATTTTCATGTATGAATTTGGATCAGATATCAGTTTACCTTTCCTTTTATAGCATGGAGTGACAATTCCAAGTCTAAAGAGATCTGGTATTTTGCATACTTCAAATATCATGTTGATTAGGGATGTTAGTGTATATATCAAGGCGGAGCCACCAAATTTAAGATGTTCACTTGTAATGTTCATGCTGTCAGCAGCTTTGCTATTCTTTAGAGATGTAACTGTTTCTTCAACTTCATTAAAATCGACAACAATAGATTCTTAGTTACTAACAAGGGAGAGCACTCTATTATTTACTCAAAGTAAACAAACATTGACTTGAAAGTCATACACCGTGAAACATGAAAGGTGCACGATAGTTAAATTATATTAGCTAGCAGAATAGTATACATACATTAATTTAAAAATACTTATGTAATAGAATCGTTGTTTTATTGGTGAAGCATGGAGAACTGGGGGCAGTTGACATAAACTGTACAGCATGTATTTGCCGGTAAAACGTACGTGATTTTTTTGTCTTGCACTAGTGCAAGATAAGACAATCTCACATCACTAAAAATAGGAACTGGTCTGTCTCAAAAGGGAAAAATAACGTATCCTTTGGACGATTGTTGTCTAACTCTAGATTATTTGTGAGTGTTAGTTTTTCCGATCTTTTTTATTATTTCAATTTGCTTTTATGAAACGTTATTAAAATTTAGTTATGTATAAGATGCATTGTTTTGGTTTACGGTGTTTAAACCCACTTTCAACACTATTTCAGCTATATCGTGGTGGTCAATTTTATTAATATTGGTGGAGGAAACAGGAGTACCTAGAGAAAACCATCAACCTCTTGCAAGTCAGTGACAAACTTGTTCATATAATGTTGTATCGAGTACACATCGTCATGAGCGTCGTTCGAACTCACAACTTTAGCGGTGATAGACACTGATTGCATAGGTAGTTGTATATCCAACTACCATATGATCACAACCACGACGTTCCCTTAAGATGCATTGTAAATTCATCCTTTATTTATTCTGATCAATCGTTTCATATTGGTTTTTTTCTCTCTCTAAATTGATTGATTGTTGCAGCTCAAAGCCATTCAGACAACATACGACTATGTGAAAGGAATCTTGACATAAACTGTACTGGAGGCAATGTAGTGCAATTTCTACGTGGTACTGTGTATCAACCTAACTGGAAATGTAATACAATAGATCAGTGTGATCTAGAAAATACAACCATGCTTAATATTATCTCCCACTGTGAACTAGAAACTTCGTGTAGTATTAACTCATCCATAGTGAGAAAGGATAAATGCCTCACAGATTCAACAGAACACAAATACATACAGATTAGGATTGAGCAAAAATGTGGCTCTCAGAGTAAGTAAGAATAAAATTGTGCTGTGGTTCGTTGTTAAGCATGACTCGACAACATATTCACTATA
>MJUT01023281.1:35841-49419 GCA_002080005.1 Gigantidas platifrons
TCTACAGACAAGAATTAGGTATGTCTCTACAGACAAGAATTAGGTATGTCTCTACAGACAAGAATTAGGTATGTCTCTACAGATAAGTATTAGGTATGTCTCTATTGACAAGAATTAGGTATGTCTCTACAGACAAGAATTAGGTATGTCTCTACAGATAAGTATTAGGTATGTCTCTACAGACAAGAATTAGGTATGTCTCTACAGACAAACATATTTAAAATCTAGATTATTATCACATCATACAAGATATAGACCATAATATACTGATGTCATAGTTTACATTGATAGTATTATGATATCTGGCAACAGTAATGCAATATTTAATAATCAAACACATACATGTTGAATATATATACCTTGTCTCTGAATATAAAGGAACTGTCGTGGTCGTGATCATATGGTAGTTGGATTTTCAACTACCTGTACTATCAGTGTCTATCACCACTAAGGGTGTGAGTTTGAATCCCGATCATGGCAAGGTGTAATCGATACAACATTTTGTGATAAAGTTTGTCAGTGACTTGCAGCAGTTCAATGTATATTACAATTTTTTTTTATATTCAGAGACAAGGTATATTTATTCTGTTTATCCTGCAGCATTATAATATCTAAAAAAAAAACTTTGAATATCAACAATAAAAGGGCAATGTAAGAAAAACACAAAATCACAAGTAAAATGCTAAGGAGACTTATTGTGATACCAAAGTGAAATAGTTTCAGTGACTGTAGAGAGCAATTTTATGACCACTGTTTCATTGCACAAAGGGTTGCATTATAAGGGGGTCTAATGTATTGTAAGTTTTAGGTTAATGGTGTGTAATGCCACTTTCAACAATATTTCAGTTATATTGTGGCAGTCAGTTTTATCAGTGGAGGAAACCGGAGTACCAAGAGAAAACCACTGACCTGCCGCAAAGGTTTCAAACTCACAAGTTTAGTGGTGGTAGGCATTGATTGCATAGGTAGTTATAAATCCAACTATGGTACAATCACGACCACTGCGGTCTCGGAAAAAAAGTGATATAGTTTCAGTGACTGTACTACAGTGTAGAGAGCAATTATATGGCCACTTTTTCATCTTAGAAGGGAGTTACATTATAAGAGGGCCTACTGTAGTGGAAGAAATTTTATATTACATGTACTAGTATTGTGTATTTTTATCTTTTTCAGGCTATTTAGAAATACACAAGCAATGTGATGAATTAGTAGCTAAGTTCTTAGATGTTGAAGCTGCCATTACATTTCCAATGGGTTTTGCTACTAATTCCATGAACATGCCCAGTCTTGTAGGAAAGGTAAGGCTAACAGTCTGGTACTGGTTACTGATATACCAGATTTTACCTAAAACAATCTTACTGATAATTCTTACATATCAGTTACTAGTTATCAGTTAAGTCTCCCTTTTATAGATTGTAATTCTTTTCTGGTTGGTTGGTTTTATGGTGTTTAATGCCACTTTCTACAATACTTCAGTTATATCATGGCAGTCAGTTTCATTGGTGGGGAAAATCGGAGTACCCGGAGAAAACCACATTTCTGATGTATAACTGCAGGCTAGGGGCCGTTTCACACTCATTTTAGAGTATGAGTTATTCTCATTGTTGAAGACCCTACTGTGACTGTGAAATCTAGAATAGCAATAAAAGCACTGTTCCTTTTCTTTAATCTGTTACTAAGTGTAAAATTAATAGTCTCTCAGAAATATCATTTCTTACTAATACAGTGAAACCTGTTTAAACCGAAATTCTGTATAAACCAAACTTTAAATAAAGTCCTAGTGTAGGAAATCTTTGTTAATTCAACCTGTAGAAATAGAACACCTGTCTATTCTGAACACAAAAGTTGGTCCCAAGGAGGTTCGGTTTAGACAGGTTTCACTGTACATTATATTAAAATGGAATGCAAGTAGAGTTCAGTAGAATATGCATGTTATTTTTTTTTTACTAATTTCAGGGTTGTTTAATATTAAGTGATGAGCTGAACCATTCTTCCTTAGTATTGGGATCTAGACTGTCTGGAGCCTCTATTAAAACATTTAAACACAATGGTGAGAAAAAAGTTTATTATTGCACAATTAAATTAAAGAATAATTCAAATATTTGAATATGAATTAAATTTGCCATATTTTTTACCATTTTAAAGATACAAAGTACGACACAAAAGAAATCAGTGCTATTAAATTTTGAACTGAACTAATCATCACTGAAAATTAGGGTGAAAATCTGGAATACGTTACATTAAAGTTTCTTGTAATTTTAGATATGGTAGATTTAGAAAGTAAACTGAAGAATGCAGTAGTATTTGGACAGCCAAGGACACATAGACCATGGAAAAAGATTCTTATAGTTGTAGAGGGAGTGTATAGGTATATACAAATTTATTATTGACAGAAAAATAAAAAAAAACAATTTTTATGTTCTGTATATAACACATACATGTACAAAAGAAAATTTGAGCTCGGATCCCTTTCAGACTTTTCATAAAAATTGACATTAGTGAATGTAGAAATTTCTTGAAAATGACTACAACTACTAAACTAAAGCTGGGATTGACTGGCATTAAACTTGTATCTACATGAAAATAATAACTACTAAACTAAAGCTGGGATTGACTGGCATTAAACTTGTATCTACATGAAAATAATAATTAATAATACTTTGATTATTATATTATGAAACATCTTTTAATGAACTTGAAGCCAATTGAGTTGCAATGTTACAGAAATAAGTCATCAGGCATGTTGAAATATCATATTTTTGTGCATAGTCTGGACAAGTGAAATAGATATGTATATAAAATAACTGCTAACTTTCCAAGCTTGGTACTTCAATAGTTGATTATGGGACTAGCTGTCAAGTCAAGCATATGATTTGAATATCCCTCATTATAAAGAGGTACTTGATGTATAATTGATGTATATCTGTTGAAAGAATCTTTATTCAATTTCAGCATGGAAGGTTCAATTGTTAAACTTCCAGAAGTAGTACAGCTTAAGAAAAAATACAAAGCATATGTGTACTTAGACGAAGCCCATAGTGTTGGAGCTATGGGGTCCCATGGACAGGGGATTGTTGATTATTTTGGGATTAATCCTAGAGATATTGACATCATGATGGGAACATTCACTAAAAGTTTTGGTGCATCAGGTGGCTATATTGGAGGAACAAAGGTTAGAAATTAATACCCTTTGGTTGACTTTTTTAATAGATAGAGGGAGGCAATTTATACTATTTAATTACTATATTGGATGGAAAGGATAGTTAATTCATTTATTTCTGTGCCTATGTTGGATGGAAAAGGATGGGTAATTCAATTCTTTCAGTGCCTATGTTGGATGGAAAAAGATATGTAATTCATTTCTTTCGGTGTCTTTGTTGGATGGAGAAGGGTAGGTAATTCATTCCTATCGGTGGCTATGTTGGATGGAAAAGGGTTGGTAATTAATACCTTATATTAACTGTGTTGGAGGGACAATGCCTTGATCGACTATGTTTGATGGACAAATCTAGACAATTCTTGTCCTTTAATGATTATTTTGGATGGTCAAAGGTAGATAACTCTTACTCTTTGGTGACTAGGGTATGTTATTCATAAATTTGGATTAAATAAATACAATAAAGTTCTTGTCTTTTGGTAATTGGATGGATTTCTCAATGAATTCTGAAATTTGATTCTTGAGATTATTAAGTATGCGATCAATTTTTTTTGTAGTTTAGTTGGCAATATTGTCATTTGATGTAATCCTTTTTGACAGTACAACAAAACCTTTTTTTCATGTTTGCCCTTAAGGCCTCAGTGGTACATCAGTCAACCATATCCCATTGAATACATTTCAACAGTTGAATTGTATTATTCTTTGGATAATACAAAAAATGTACTAGGACACTTATAAAACTAATGTAGTAATAAATATTGCTTTAATTTTGCAGAAGTTGATAAATCATCTCCGTATCCAGTCCCATGCTTCAATATATTCCTGTACTACGTCACCAGCAGTTACACAACAGATTATATCTTCTATGTCTATAATTATGGGAGCTGATGGCACAAATGAAGGTAAGAATGAATATCGTGGTAATAGTTCTTGTCAATAATATGTTGAAGACATGCAGATACCAGTAATCAGTTTTATTATTTACTGTGAAAATACTTTTATTCGTTGGCACCAATTTTCGTGGTTTCTACAAAATGTATTGATCCATGATCCATTGAGCTAGTGGTTTAAAACACTACTGGCAACAATCATTGGGAAAATTGTATTTCGTTGGAATTTTTTTTGGTGGTTTAAGTGGACCACAAAATCAGCGAAAATTAGAAACCCACGATTAATAACGATTTCACAGTATATCAACACAAGGATATGATGCTACTAATATGATCTTGGATACTCATTGCCAAATTCTTGTCTTAGTTGAAGAGGTATTAAATAATTTCAAGACTATAATTTGATCAATACAACATATTTTATGCTAAAAAAAAAAGAAGAAGTTTCCCGGAAACTCTATTGGTTGTTAGGGTTAGGGTTATGGTGTTTAATGCCACTTTCAACAATATTAAAATTATTTCGTGGTGTTCAATTTTATTGGTGGAGGAAACTGGAGTACCCACAGAAAACGACAGACCTGTTGCAAGTCACCGACAAATTATATTACATAATGTTGTATCGGGTACACCTTACCTGAGTGGGATTCGAACTCATAATGTTGTGGTGATAGCCACTGATTGCATAGGTAGTTGTAAATCAAACTACCATATGGTCCCAAAAATTATAAGATAAAATAGTAACATCCTGATTTACTTTTATTGTGTTTAATGCCACTTTCAACAATATTTCAGTTATATCATTTGAATTAGTTAATTTCAAAGATATGCCTGGGCTCTTAAACTGAAACATTTAACTAACTTGGTTTGATCAATTATTTTCTAATCATGGTGAACAATTATAATATAACTAACTCTGGTATTCATATATCTAAAGGCTTTGGTATTGGTCGTCATTTATCTGATAGTAATTCTATATTATATGTTTTGGTATATTTTTTTATTTAGGCAGGAAAAGAGTTCAACAGTTAAAATGGAACACAAGATATTTCAGACGAAGACTTCATGATATGGGTTTTATTATTTATGGCAACAAAGATTCACCAGTCATTCCATTGTTGATATTTATGCCTTCTAAAATTGCGTAAGTAAATCACACATTTTTGGGGTAGAATCTACTTTGGCGGACCCCGGAAGTCAGATATTGTAATAATCAACGTGCATGCAGATATGAGAACAAAAGAGTTAGAGTTAGGGTTAGGGTCCGCTAAAGTAGAAGTACTCCCATTTTTTTTGTACTACAGAGTTTGAGGAACTAATAAAATAAATTTAATTCTTCATTTATTTCATGAGGATTACATACAAATAAAATTAGATATATATACTACATGTATAAATCATTAATTTTTGTTAGTACTTATCAATTTTTATGAATGGACAGACAGATGTTCATCGACAAGACATTTGAACTTGGGGTCTTAATGCTAAATGAATGAATAAATAAAATAAAAATTCACTAAATTATTCTCTTTGCTGCTACATGTATCCATAAACACCATAAATATTGGTATGGAAATTTAATTATTCCAGATGCATGATTCTTTTATTCTGTATCAATTTTTGTGTGTCATTAAAATGACAAATTTAATAATGAATTTAATAATGATATATATACATTTTGGATTCATATTAAATGTCCAACATTCATTTCAAGATGAATTTATACTAGTTGACATCATATTTATTTTATGATAAAGAGAATGTTCATTTAAAGTAATGTATTGTTAAAATTTTGAATGTCAATGATTTTTATGAGCCAGAAAATTGTTGCCACTTTTCCACTGTTCATGTCAAATGGAAATTACACATAATTTTAGATTTTAAAAAATTATTATAAAATTGATTTTTTTTTAGCTCACCTTGCCAAAGGCAAAGTGAGCTTTTGTCATCACTTGGCGTCTGTCGTCCGTTAACTTTTCACAAGAAAGAAAGATAACTCTTGCCATTATCTCCCTTAGAAATTAACTAATGCTGATATAGTGCAACATGTTTATTCTATACATTACAAGTAGGTATTCACATTTTAATATTCTTTTTAGCAAACCTTGCCAAAGGTATTATGAGCTTTTGCCATCACTTGGTGTCCGTCGTCTGTCATCCGTTTACTTTTCAAATTTTAATCTTCTCCTCTGAAAACCCTCAGCCAAATGAACTGAAACTTGGTAGGAAGCATCTGTGGAAGGTCCTCTCTAAAGAGTACACATTTTGTTATGATCCATTACCAAACATGGCCGCCACAGGTAATTCTTGTTTCTGATTGGCCGATTTTTAAAAATCTTCTCCTCTGAAACCGCTTGGCCAAATAAACCGAAACTTGGTAGGAAGCATCTATGGAATGTCCTCAATGAAGATTGCTCAGTTCGTCCCGATCGGTTAACGAACATGGCTACCACCGAAACTTGGTGGGAATCATCTATGGAATGTCCTCTATGAAGATTGCTTATTTCGTCCCGATTGGTTAACAAACATGGCTACCACCCAAACTTGGTAGGAAGCATCTATGGAATTGTCCTCTGTGAAGATTGCTCATTTCGTCCTGATCGGTTAGCAAACATGGCCACCACATGCAATTCTTGTTTCTGATTGGTCGTTTTCTAAAAAATCTTCTCCTTTGAAACTGCTGAGCCATATCATATGAAACGAAACTTAGTAGGTAGCATCTACATGTATGGAAGGTTCTGTATTAAGTCTCCTCTAAGCAGAATGAAAGGTGAGCGACACAGGCTCAGCCGACTGAGCCTGTAGTTTAATTATAAAGTTATTTTAGCAGAAAGTAATCAAATTCCATGTTGACACAAATAAAACATATCCTTATTTAATTTATTTCAGAGCCTTAGGTAGAGAATGTTTAAAGAGAGGACTAGGAATTGTAGTTGTTGGTTTCCCAGCCACGCCCATTATTGAATCTCGAGCAAGATTTTGTTTGTCAGCTGCTCATACAAAAGAAATGCTTGATCAAGTAAGTAATTAATTTAAACATATTTTATTCTCTAAATAATGACAAAAGGATCAGACACAAGTAAGTAATGCCTGACACATTTCAAAAACAGAAATGACCAATAAAGTAAAACCCAGTTATATGTTGCCATTTCACTCACATGTTGAAAACACTTTCATGACTGCATCATTTCGCTAAGAGGGAAAGTTTCTTTTTTATGTCTGTTAACATTGAAATCTTTGATACCTAAGTATAATATTGGTATTTCACTCATGGTTAGTTATTTTATTCTATAAACAAGGTCTGAATTGTCGCTTTAAGTTTTCGATAAATAAAACCAATCTAATGCAGTCCTCGAAATGAAAATTTGAATTTACAGGTCCAAATCAAATTCTTGAAATTATTTTAATACTGAAAATTTACTGGTCTTGGTGCTCATCGTGAGGACTGCTAATGTGGAATAAGCTGGGTTTTTTATTCCTGAATTGTAAAAGTACAGACAGAATGATGGGAAATTATAGATTTAAAATTCTTTATTTCAGACAGTAATGCTTTTGTGCACAAGTTAATTAAGAAATCTAACCAATCCTTGTTTGTTTTTCCAGGCTTTAGATGTAATTAATGAAGTTGGAGATTTATTATCATTAAAATATTCCAGAACAAGTCCACCATCGTTTAGTGAAAAAGACGTAGAGTTATTAGTGGTATGTATTTCAGAAAATGTCGGTAATTGAATAATTTTGGCATTCAGCAAGAATTTTTTTCCTAATTGCAAAAGTAAGATTTCTAGGGCAACAATCTGAGTTAGTAAAAAGACATGTATGTTATGTTAAATGTTAATTCTACTGATATTTTATTTTATCAATGATTTGTAAATCTTCCCTTTGATCTCTACACACAATAATATCTATTATTATGACTATATGAAAAATAAAAAAAATTATCATTGCGGAATATTGAGGTCACTGACAACACCTTGTCAAATCCTTAATAAAGATACTATCATTGGTATATGTTTTTACTCAAAATGGACCCCTCATCTCATATCACATCTCAGACTTCGCCCTTCGATGCAGTATTGCTATGACAAATCCTTTTTATTCCTCTAAGTGGGGTTTATCTTCAGGTGTTCTTATCATGTTACATTTCCCCTTGTAATGTTGCAAGAATGTCTTAATTATCTTATGTTTGAAATTGGTATAAAGGTAATTACTGAATGGTACATAGTTTTAGTGTGACACATGGAAAAATTGCCTTATTTTGATATTATAATGAAATAATATATTACCAATGAAACTCCAATCTGAATAAAATACTTGCTCCCCCCCGTACTGATATGTAGTGGCGTGGGAGATCTGAAGGAACTTTGTAATTGGTCATGACATTTGCTGTCTAATGAAAATGGTTCAGACTGTATGAAAGTGTTATAATTTTATACTAAACTGCTTTTTTTGTTATGAGCAATCTGATTGGCCAAAAAGGGTTGTAAACCTGCATTCTTGATATTATCAAATATTCATCAGATTGATAAAACTCTTACATTAAATCCAGTGCTATCTGCATATGAGCCAAAGTATTCATTAATTAAAAATAATCATTTCATTTTATATATTGTTTTAATTTTCAGTGAAAGACATGATAGAAATATGTGGTGATGATCTCCAAATGTATCCATACTACAGTTCATATTCACGAGAAGACTGGACATCTAATTAAGCCAAAAAAAATTATTGATCAGATATTGGATTATGGTATTGTAAAGTCTGTAAGAGAGTGTATGGTGTCAAAAAATATGCATTATTCTTCCCAGGATTTTGCATTAAAACATATCCAAGCCAAATGACCTTGGGACCAAAATGTTTGCTCTGCATGTTAGACCGGTAAAATTACGAAGGTTTTTTTTATTATTGAGAACAAGGGTATTTTTTGACACAATATTACAATTTATTCAGACTTTGGTTAAACAAGGTTTCACTGTACATCCATAAGAAAGTGAAAATTACACACCCTCTGATAAGTGTTGAAATATATAGTGAAATCAAACAAGTTGTAAACATTTTTTTTTTGTCTTTCAGGGATTTTTTTTGTCCGATTTTGTGTTAAATAATTAATGTACAAAAAATGTACTTAAAAGTTTATAATTTACTTACTGTTATCATTGTTTGATTTATATTTAAAGAAAGTTTTACACTCTTTTATTGGCATGTAAATGTAGTCTGTATCATAAGTTTATATATTAAGTTAAATAAAAATGAATATGTGTTTAGGACAATGCAAAAAAATTATTGGTCATATTCAAACCATCACATGTTGTAAACGTCTATATCAGCATCATTATCATCCTCATCTGAAGTCATTTTTATGTGTGAATTATTTTGTAACTTTGTGATACATGTATATACATTATAAGCCTTAGCGCATTTTATTTAAGAAGATAAATATAGAAAAACATCAGTTATGAAGGTTGATACAAACATCATTGTTAGTGATAATGTATGTTGAGGCCTTCAAAGTCATAATATGTTTGACGTCACACAGACCGATAATTTTCAGTATCAGAGTCAGTTCGTTGATAATTACAATATGACTTGGCAAGCTAAAAATGTCCAAATTGCTGATAATTTCAATTAAATTAATTGATTTGTGTTTATCTTCTCTTAGTATTCAATGTTCGTAATACTGTGAAAGTACTTTTCTTCGTGGGCATCAATTATTGTGGTTTGGTTAGAAATTACAAGTTCGTAAATTCGTGGATTTTGTATTTGTACCCAAAGTAAAATTTGTGGTTTTTATATTTTCAACATAGTAAGTTTCATTGGGTAGCAAATCTTCGAGAAAGCTTCAATACATTAGACAGATGAGCCATAGAATTTTGTAGTCGGAAGTGGAACGTGGATATTAAAGTGTTCATTTTGACAGCAAAGTCCGGCATTTGTAAATTTAGCAGAATTTATTTTATCGAATTTGAAGATTGTACACTAGCAATTTTCTTTAATATATATTAAATTTGTTTTTATGTCTTACAAATATTTACTCTCTTATTTTCGATATTTGTTTATCACAACTAAAAAGAACAATAATTTATTGTTCTCATTATTTTTCATACAATTACAAATTATACAAGTATAATTATTTCAAACTTTTCGATCCTTTATTACCCTTGATCTCAAATTGAAACCACTTGTAGTCGTGTCACAAGATTAATCCTGGCCCGGAGCAAATGCAGAATTAAAACTTATGCACAATTGATAATTAATTGTTCAAAAGAAAGGTGATAAAATATGTTTATGCAAGGGTGCTGTACTTTAATAGAGAAATGTTTATACAACACTAAGAAGCGTGTCAACGTCAATCCATGGTTTTGGAAATAAATTTGATTTCTATATCGGGAAGTTGTTAAAATCTTTTCATATATAAAATTTCTGTCGTTTTCACGTATGCATTCAAAATCAAATAATTTACAAACATGTTCACATGGATTATAACCCATTAAAAGGTATGGTCATACTTATTTCGTCATTAAAATTGTCAATACTACCCAATGCAACTGGTCCAGAAAGTGGAGGTCACTCGAGGACAGCATTTGCCAATATATTGTTGTTAAACTGCTTCCAAAGTTTCATTGTTCGTTGGATTCTTAATTTCGAGGTTCAGCCAACCCACGAAAACCATGCAAATTGGTAACCCTCGAATAAAAGTGATTTCACAGTAAGAGTTTTTTTTATGGCACAAATTATATGCAAATATCCATGATTTTTTATTTGACCTTTCATGACCTACCATTAAATGAATATTCAACATGCACCAATTTTTATTTTTTTTTTTTTAGTTGGAACATCAGGAGAATTATCTTATATTTTATTTCTTTATATTTAATTTATACAAACAACTTCAACCTCTAATATATTGCCTTTCTTTATAGTTATAAATATTTTATATATCAATGCATTTCCTTTATATAGCTGAAATATTGCTAAAGCTAGTGTTCAACACCAATCTATTAATCAATCATCATTATACTAACATAAAAGCAACTTTTTAAATATTTTTTTCTAAACACTTGACATTTTTTAATTTTTAATTTTTTTAATTTTTAATTTAATTTATTTTGAGAAAAATGTTTGTATTAACATAATATGTATATTTGGTATATTGGTTTTTGACTTTAGTACTATAATATTTTACACTATTTATATTTATTTATTCCTATAAAATGTTTTGTTGTTTGACTGTTTCAGGTTGTTTTTTTTTATTATTCTTGAATGATATGCACACTTTCCATATTCTTATTTATACAGCTGTGGACATATTGTGCATGATAGAGTGTTTATTTTTTTACATTCCTTCAACTTTCAATCTTTAGATGTTATTTTCTAAAACATATAAAGTCCTTCCAATTAGTCAGCCCACTTCAAACCATATCAAACTGTCTAGTTGTCTGACTATTTACCTGATGGGAGCCCTGCGAATGTTTTTTGTCTGTATTTGTAACTTTGTAATGTGATGTCGGGCACAAACAATACATGACGGTATTTGTTAGATTACTGTATCCATATTTTGTTTTCTTGTTTATATACACCAAATAATATTCAGTTAAATAATGGTTTATAAAAAGAGTACCGGTAGGTTTTGTTTGTTTTTAGCATATCATATGACATTTTTGTGTTAAATCTTTGTACATGTATATAATGCATATCTTAACACTTTGTAAAATTTTAATCAATATTGTTGTCCGATGGAAACCAAGATCATTTGAGGTCAGACTTGGTATTTTTCAACCAACAAACAAACATCTAAATAAGGATTATTTTGTTAAAAAAATCGAATGTAAGTGGGGTCATTAAGGTCATATTTGATATTTTTCAACAAACATCTAATAAGGATTATTTTTTAAAAATCTAATGTAACTAGGATCATTAAGGTCAAACTTGATATTTGTCAACAAACAAACAAACATCTAAAGACAGATTATTATTTTTTAGATCTAATAGAAAGTTCATTGTCTTAATCACATTATTTTTAAGTACATAGAAAACAATGTACTATATGGACATTATTACGTTTGCTATTTAATACATTAGCACTATTTAACATTGAATTAAAACTAAGTGTTAACAGACCATTTGCACATTGCCATCTTGATTCTAAAATTATGTTTTTTTTATACATTTTTATGGCATTTATTTCCTTTTAATTTGGGCTAATATTCAATGAATATAACATATATTTTTCTCACAATACATATTTAGGCCATGCAAAGTTAATTTCTTGGTTCTCAGGCCCGCCCGCATGTGGAAATTCGTCGCCGCATTGCCGATTTTTTTGCAACAATAGTAAAAAAAAAAATTTAAATGCGGTAGCGCTGTCCGTACGGAAAAAACAACCGCATTCGTTTTTCTCTTATATCGCGTGGTCGGTGAAACGCTTTAAAACGCATCATGCTTAAATGAGATTTAAAGCATCGTTATGACAATGTATAAATAAAAAACATGTTTCCGTTTGACATTTAGACAAAAGATTTATACATTGCCATATTTTTCACAAAAAAAAGAAGAAAAAATGCCTCCCGCATCACTTTTTACAGCAGTAAAAGGATAAAAAAAAATGCCGCCCTCCCTCATCAATTTTGACAAAAAAGGGCCTGAGAACCAAGTAATTAACTTTGCATGGCCTTATATATATATATTTATATACACACACAATTTTCCTGTTGTAATAACTTGTTAATTTCTTTTTGCAACAAAACTATCGTCTGATATTTTTCAAGGTTTGAATATCCACAAATTACTTAGAAAAATATTTACTGAAATTCTTTGTCCTTTCCATTGATGTTGCAAGGAGAAAGTACCATTTTGACTGACATAAGGGAAATAACTCTTATAAGAAATATTAAAAATATGTGAAACAAGTCATTAATCATGAATGAATGTATTTATTAGTTTTTTGTATTCTTTATTTTTAGAATAATTTAAGTGTTTGATGTTGTAAGTAGACAAGTTAGAAAAAGATGTAATATTTTGCTGAATAAATATAGATTCTTCCTCTGTTACCATTAATAGATTATGACATTTATCCATCATTAGATAGTTAAATTTGAAAATTTTAAAAAGCACAAACTTTAGTGAGAGCTTTAAAATTTGAAAATTTTACTATAAAGAGTTGATAAATATAGTCATTCACTGGTATCAGAAGAAGAATCCATTTCTTCTAGGACCAAAATATCAAAAATATGTTTTAATATCTTAATTTCTTACGACGGAAATGGGCGGAATTCTCATGCAGAAATTAAACCACTGTTGTGATTAAAAAATATTGCGAAAATTTAACCAACTGGTTAAAACAACACTAAGAATAGTAGAAACATCTTATGATGTAGTATGGTAACAAGTGGTTAAATGATTGAGAAAATGAATTAAAATGAATGTTACGATTTTTGTCACTAGATGCTATAGCTGTATTAGAATTAAAATTAAATCCTGCTGCAACACATGCATGAAAGCTTTAAGTACGGTAAATGTCACCTTTAATTGTATATA
>MJUT01023286.1:0-13027 GCA_002080005.1 Gigantidas platifrons
ATTTATCGTCTCTAATAACACGATGGGTTAGGTTGAATAGTAGTGGAGGCCATATATCGTCTCTAATAACACGATGGGTTAGGTTGAATAGTAGTGGAGGCCATTTATCGTCTCTAATAACACGATGAGTTAGGTTGAATAGTAGTGGAGGCCATATATCGTCTCCAATAACACGATGGGTTAGGTTGAATAGTAGTGGAGGCCATATATCGTCTCTAATAACACGATGGGTGAGGTGAAATAGTGATAGAGGTAATATATCGTCTAACACGTATGGAATGGTGGAATACTAGTGGGGGACATATATCGTCTATAAGAACACAATGGGCGTGGTTGAGGTAATCGATCGTCTAGTACCCACTATTCTTTTATTTCTAACCAAAGAGATAAAAGTCGCCTTGTTACCGCTACTTGTTTTGAACTTACTACTTTACCATGTACGCATCGACAGTCGTTATTTTTCATGAAGAGCTCCTGCTTTCTACAAAATTAATCCATTTAGCTGTAGAAATGATGAACGTGATATAATAATCAGAAAATGACACTATTGTACCTACTTTTTTTTGTCAGTCATAAGTCTTGCAAAATCATCTTAATTTACCAAAAAAAGAACAAAAAAGAAAATAACTATGACCAATATGACATTGTTCACCGAGTTAATGGTAGCATTAGATAAGAACCACGTAATATTATTCATAAGGAGACAAAATATTCTAAAACAATATTGGACCATTCTCTTAAATCTCATCTCTTCTTATGATGTATACTCTGATAAGCCGCCAGAAAAATGAAGTGAATGTTAATTATACTTTATTGGAAAATATGATTGTCAATAACATGATACGGCTTTAACGTAGGCTAATGCATAGCCAATATTAAGTTGCAATCACTTCGCGCTACTATCATATCAAAGCATGACCAATAAATCGATTGTTGGCCGTCAAAATGGTTTGTTCACTCATTTTACCATTTTGACGATTGTCGATTTTCAATTTAGGGTTGGGTTTAGATAAATGCTAAATGCATATCTTTGAGCCTGAAAAAAAAAGGCACATAAAATCGATGTGAATGACATGAATTAATTCTGTAAACCATTGATTGTAGAAATCATATTTCTTCGATGCCAAGAAATAGTGATGTGAAAACCCTGATAATATAACGTGGACAGACTTGTTGAATATCGGATATATAGCTGTGACAGATTTTGTGTATAAAAAATAGTCAATTAAAGTATTTCGTCGCCGTACAGATGAAATACAACGAGAGGATAATAACCCTTTGGAGAGAGGGTTCATAAACACATGGCCGCCTCAGGCAGAGCTGTAAGGTCCAATTCAAAATCTACCGGAATGAATGCTGACATTGAAGTTTGGCAGCCTCGGGAGAAGGTAAGCATACATATATTATATATTGGAGGGGGGGGGGGTTACTATTTACCCATCTCTGATTTTTATATCGGTCAGGTGGCAGTCCAGTAATGTACTAATATAATTTGCATGTATTCCATTAGGGAATCCATTTTGGGCATTTAACAACACTCGCTCATTCACCCCATTAGAGAATCACGTGTGTTGTGCATGTAGATTGAGTAACTTTACGTCGTAATAGAATTACATTATTGCTTAATATTGTCATGTCAGGTTTGTTGACCCAATTCTTATCCGTTGAAACATAAAATTTGGTGCTAAATCCAACCCTTACCCAATATATCATGATGATAATATCGAACACACAACCAAATATATAGGTGCGGTGAACGTATTGTATTCATAGAATAATTATCATTGTGATTTGCAATAGAAAAAGGGAGTATTTTAGAACAAATAACGACAATTTGAATCATTTGGTGGAATGTATGGTAACAGAAAATATAACATTTGCCAATATTTTACGGTTTAACTTTCCATAAAACTCATGATTTGCAATAGAAAAAAAGGGGTCATCAAAAGAAACAACGGCTATCTAAATCATTTGTTTGAATGTATGGTAACAGACAATAGGACATTTACCAACATTGAACGGTTTAACTTTCCATAAAAACATGCTGGCATGTCCATGGCCATCCTTGTAAGTTGAGAAGATCAGTGTATATTATAAGTAAGTAGTAATGAACACTGAGAACAACAACAACAACAAGGAGTCAAAAACATGTTGTTAGTGCTAATAATGAAGATGAATCTTGTCAATATCGAGAAATATGGGACAGAAAAATATAAGTGGGTGGATGATGAGTCAGTTGGACATGGTGGTGACGGGATTTATAGAGAATTCACACATTTGTTTATGACATATCTTAATTCAATAGAATCAATGAAAACGAATAACATGTGAATGTGTTAGGAAGATTAAAATAAAATCTCAAGTTAGTCTTAGTTCATGATTTACGGCTTTACTGGAAATCATAGACGATTCATTGATTTTTGTTATATAATAAGAATAATTTTTAACATTGAGTCTTTGAAATAAAAGAAAATCTACTTTTTTATATGACTTCAAAAACCATACGTGTTAAAACATGAAACCCACGTGTTTTCTAATCTTGTATTATAATATGGTGAAGCTCTACATACCATAAGATATGTATTATACACAAGTCATTCTATAGTCATCAACTATGTTTCAAATATCACTTGATCCATAAAGAGTTGGTTTGGCATCAAAGTTTGAAACAAATTCTCGTGGTGAAATGTTATCCAGCCTATTTTCACACATCTCTAGTCTGTGTTTTTTTTCGGGTACTCCGGTTTCCTCCACCAATAAAACTGATCGTCACGAATAGTTGAAAATGACCTTAAACACCGTAACCCTAGGATATATTCAGTATATGATATTGTGTCTTAATACTAATAAAATACATGTCTAAGCTCAGTTTTCAGTGTAACTTAAACATTAATATGTTTACGAGCATTCTTGTTATACCCATACACATTATCTTGAAGAGCAAATAAATGTGAAAGAAAATGATTAATCAATATTATCTTCAAAAGCACATATAGATTTTAGACGACCCATTGTTATAATAAAGACCACTGATAAAGTGTTCCTTAGTTTTACACTTTATTTCAAAGCCATTAACATGTTTCTGCCGCATAACATAATAAATGGTGTGTACTTTGATAATGTACACTGTACATGCAATGTATGTACATATTGTTTTGCAACACCACACAGTCCACTCTATGCATTTCAATAATACGAACATAAACGCGGATTTGATCATAAAACCAGCCCGTGAATCGCTCACCTATCAAGTCGACCTATTGGTCAGTGATATTATCTGTGCGGCGCACTGAGCATTGCCAAAATGACCAAATGGCCAGTTCGCCTGTCTCTGTACGCACATATATTCAATGTTATGTCAATAAGTGGCACGTAAATATAACCAATTGACATAAGGAGAGGTCTGCCCGCCATGTTAGAATGGAATACAACCACCCTTGTCTTTCTTGTATCATACAGTATCATATTCATCTTCATCATGTCTTTGTGATTTTCACATTATTTTGGTCTATTAAGTATCGTTTCCGAAGCACATTTAATTGACTGCATTGTGAAATCAGATATGTTTTTATTCAAATATCAATACCTGTTATGAGCCCTTTGACTTTTCTGCATTAAAGTTTATTTTCCAGTTTCTTATTCCAAGATGTAAGATAATTTCAATCTTCGGGGAATATCATCTCAATTGTAGTTCATATCAATATTGACACCAATCTCAATAAAAGCACAAGAAACATAAAAACGACAAAGATAAAATGGCAATCAGAGGACAACATAAAAACCCACAATACGGATAGACAAAGCAGGACCATTGAAACATAAATCAAAATAGTAAAAAAGAATGGCAAAAAAATATCGAACTCAATCTTTTGCATTTATCATTCACAAACAACAACAGTATTCATCAAAATACCGTATGACATTTTATATACCACAACACAATTATCAAGTTTAGTGGAATGTTTTTTCAACAGAGCGTTGACTTGCCTAGTGATACAAATTGTACTCATCTGGTTGTACTCGTAACTTAACGGAATGTGTCAAAACATCTCTGAATGATAAAAAAAAATAAGAGCAATGTGGTCAGAAACATACGTTTAATTTCATATCACAATATGCACGTGATAATTTGTCAATTAACACTCCTGTTTTCAGTGGTCACCACGTATATATCTAGTGGAGCGAAATTAACAATTATTTATTTGTCTATATCGACTTGTAGCTGACAAAAGACAAAAGTAGTTTTCCAATAGTAAACATTCGTTAATTGAGTACATAAAGTTGAACTGGAAATTAATATTGCCTTTAAACAATAAAACATAAGAATCTAATTGAGTGTGAACGTCGCGTTTCTGGGAAGAACCTTAATCAGGTACACTCAAAGTCAAACGTCGAGTTACTGGGAAGAACCTTAATCAGTTACACTCAAAGTCAAACGTCGAGTTACTGGGAAGAACCTTAATCGGGTACACTCAAAGTCAAACGTCGAGTTACTGTGAAGAACCTTAATCGGGTACACTCAAAGTCAAACGTCGAGTTACTGTGAAGAACCTTAATCAGGTACACTCAAAGTCAAACGTCGAGTTACTGTGAAGAACCTTAATCGGGTACACTCAAAGTCAAACGTCGAGTTACTGGGAAGAACCTTAATCAGGTACACTCAAAGTCAAACGTCGAGTTACTGGGAAGAACCTTAATCAGGTACACTCAAAGTCAAACGTCGAGTTTCTGGGAAAAACCTTGACCGAGTATGCTCAAAGTAAAACAAAAAACTGGAAAGACAAATAATTTAAAATTGTAAGACATAATAATGGTGTTATGAAGTTTATAGCTGTTAATATTAATACATTCCTCTTTATAAAATTCTTGTTTATCAATAAGTGCACTCCTCGAAGAGTAAGATTGATCTCACAATAGATCTGACAACCATGCATAAGAGAAGTAATAACATGGAAAAGCGATTAAAGAACGCTGCTTTTATGAAATCTTATCTTCTATCAATTATGTATTGTATTTGATTAATATGTAACTGAGAGCTTCGGTGAAGAATGGTTTGTACTAACTATACTAGAATACACCCTATTTAGACGAGTATGAAGATGCCAACGGGGTAATCAGAATCCTGAATAGAAGAAGAACAGACAACACAATGGCCAAAAGAAAAAGGCCAAAATGACAAATAACGATCTACAAAACAACCACATTAAACTAGAGAAAGTTCTTCTGTCTGTTATTCTTATTATCATTTCAACATAACATTATATACAATAAAGGAACTTAGTACCCCCATCAAAGTATGTATGTATACTGTATTACAGTGGAACCTGACTAATCCGACACACCAAAGGACCAGGGAAATGTGTCGGATTGTACAGGATGTCAGAGCCTGACTAATCCGACACACCAAAGGACCAGGGAAATGTGTCGGATTGTACAGGATGTCGGAATACTCAGGTTTTATTTATGTTAACAGAACTACTTTGGGACCATAAATTATTGTCGGATGTCACAGGATGTCGGAAAACTGAGGTGTCGGATTGCACAGGTTCCACTGTATATACAATAAAGGAATTTAGTACCCCTGTCAAAGTATTTATGTTCTGGCACGAAATACGGTTATTTGACAATGTCGACATAACACTGGGGAGTGCATATGTTGGATACAATGCTCATTATCGTTCCTAGATTCTGTTAACGATCGAATCATTATGTAAGACATCTACTTTACTGGAACAACATATTGGTCATTAAATACAACGTCTACCAACTGACAGGATGTTTATATTCATTGACCCTTAGTTCCTTTAAGCCACCACGACACGACATCTGGCAATCTTTCACTTCTGTGCTGTATCTACATCCCAGGGAACCTAGGAATCTGCATAGATCAGTCCGAAACACGCTGTGTTAATCAAGAAAACCAGAAATACATTTCTAATGTAAATAATTTGAATTTGCTTACAATTTTGAAAAAGTTGATTAAGCTATTTGTAAGCTGAAAATTTAATTTATTATGTATCTTGTGTAATATGATATCAAAGCTTAATCTGAGTACTTATATCTGTAGAAATAGTGTTTTCCTAATTATGAAATTTCTTTATAATCAATGTAATCATCAGTCATTATAATTACAAGATTAATTTTTGTTTGCAACATGAAAACATAATTTAACGATATTTGTATATAAAATAAAAGGATTCGGTTTGGTTGGCTTATGGTGTTTAACGACAATTATATCGTGGTGGTCAGATTTGTTGGTGGAGGAAACCGAAGTACCCGGAGAAAACCCGCGACCTGTCGCAAGTCACTGATAAATTTTATCACATAATGTAGTATCGAGTACACCTCGCCATGCACATGGTTCGAACTCACAACTTAAGTGGTGATAGGCGCTAATTACACAGGTAGTTAATCCAACTTTCATACGATCACGGCCACGACGACCCCAAGAGGCTTTGGGCTTTCTAATATAAACATATATAAAATATTTCAATTTGATAAGAGTTCACTAGAAAGTGTTTAATTTGAAACGGTATAGTATAAGGGTGTTATCAAATTAGTCTTTTTGAGTGGAGTTAAATGTGTGCTGTTTTATTTATATTTACGTATTGTCGTTGGAGATCCAGTTATCAAGAGAGGAGTGTTGGAATCTCATCCACCAGTTTAACCTCGCCACTTGTTTGTGCCTGTACCAAGCCAGGACCTGGATTTCTAACGTCATATGTCATGGTCTTTTTTTGTGATCAGTGAGTTCAGTTAAGATGAGAGGTGGTTGTTCATTTTGTTGATATTGGTGGAATTGAATCCCACCACTGTTTACACTTTCTTTTTATAACATACCTGGTCATATGTTACACAGACATAACATAACGGTTAACAAGTCATGAAGGCGACTGTTTAACTTACAAAATGATGTGTTCTGTTTTGCCACTAGAAACAGTGTTCAGAAACTTTGTTCAGAATATTTCTGTTGACAGGAACCTTCTGCCAAGAACATCTTGATAGGAAACACATGTAAACCGTACTCGCTGAAAAAATGTAAATACTCCAAAGAGTGTGGTACTTTTTCTTTTTCAATTTTTTGCTAGAAAATATGGGATATATATTCCATCAAGCTTACACTTATCAGGGACTCTGAATTTCATATGAAATAATTGGTGAAAACAGTATTCATTCAACGCATAAATAAATATATATACATGTCTGAAAATTAAACATAGCAGTGTTAGAATTAGATATATGAGCTGATACGTTTTGTTCTCCATCGATGAGATTCGAATCCACACCTTTGATACACTATTGCACCAATCGCTTAGCTTTATGACTCTACAACACTCGGCCAAATCCGCTGTATAATATTGCTTCAATAGTCGAAATGTTACATGGTCTCGTAAGGCAAATATAGATGTATACATAAGACATGTGATTTAAGTGTATGTAGACGGTACATATATGTATTTTTATCATTTCCACTTGACAGAAATCTAACTCAGTAATTTAAATAATTTAAATGTACTACTAGTAAAGGGTGGTGAAGAATCCATCATACAGATACAGGAAATATAGTATATTGTACAAACGTCTAAGCAGGTGACAACCATACAATATATCCCCCACTGATATATATACATTGTATATATTTATATTATTTCGGGAAAATGTCAATATAATTTGTTTTCAGACATGTTCTATGGTTCTCCTAATTACTTAAAAATTAAATATTTTAATAATGTATTTACACTGTAGTCAATAAAGAACTAAGTGAAGATTGATTAGTTACGAATTCAAATCAATAAGTCATTATGATTATATTTAATATTGTATAATATTTCTTACAAAGGAAACAAATATTATCCAATTATTGACTTTTGATGAGGTTAATATAAGGATCTATCAACCCAAAAAATATTTTCTGAGGAAGTAGGCCGAGGCGTATGTCGCATTTAATGGGTTGATAAATCGTTGTATAATATATTTGTATATAATAAAGCTAAAATTTTACCCTGTGATAAACCTTAGAGTTATGTTTAGAATAATAAGAGGAATCATGTTTATTTCACCTAGTTTCACAAGAATTTTCTCTCTTATGATATTGAAAGTACAAACCATAGTTCACTTATTGTATTTACATATTAAAACAATAAATTTCTTGTACTATATACTGAATATTGCATGTCAAAGTCTGTATCACATGTCGTATCAACCCGAGATTCCTATATCACCCCAAGGGCCACCGACCCGAGGGGTGATATAGGTCGAGGGTTGATATGGCATGTGATACAGATTTTGACATGTAATGTTCATTATATCATATATTTCAACCATGCCTTTGATAATACATGTAATACAAATATAAGACCTACTAAGCTGGTTCTATACGGACCTTATCATTTTCACATGGTATTTGAATTCCAGACTCCAGTGTCATTGTGCATGTCTAGATGAAACAGTAGAAAACTTCCAATATGTTTTTAACAGAATTTTATTAACATGTATTGCTTGCGGAGTCTGCGTCTGGTAGATTTGCTGATTTGTCGGACTCCGATTGCCCTTCATAATTTAACTCATCAAAATTATAGAAATCCAACTCAAAGCTCCCAATTTCCTTTGCAAATTGATGCAAGATTTGTTTGTCTTCTTCATTTGTGAAAGCCACATGCTCACTGTCAACGAGAGCCTTGTCAGACGAAATGTTTGTAATAATTACGTCATGAAGAATTGTAGTATGCGAATGTAATGTCGGAACGGAAGTAAGATTGCAAACCGGAACCTATACAGTTTTTTCGGCCCCGGGCCAATACGTATGATACTGGCTGATTTAAACGTATTAAAGCTGTTTTAATCATATTATTTAATAATTTAATCTAAATATATCATATACAGATTAATGCATGGGCATTTTCATATTGGCCTGGTTATCATCCCGAGACACCCATATTGTCCCGAGACGAAGTCGAGGGCCAATATGGGTCTCGGGATGATAACCAAGCCAATATGGAAATGCCCATGTATTAAACTACTTATTATATACTTCCGACATCTGCAGACGTAAACACCGGAAGTTGTTTATTTTTTCTGAAACGCACGAGGGGCACCCAATAACCGGTTATTTTCCCGGGGTGTGAAAATATGGACAGTTTACTTCCGGTCATATTGGTCATACAAAAATGCCTTTATTTTAACTAAGTATGTAATAAATAACTATATATTTAATGCTAGCCACAAATGACCAAATATTTCCTCTGTTGAAGTATATGATAAACAGATCATACATAACAAATCATTTTTCATAGCATACCCTTTATCAGCCCTCGTTCATAGATCATCCCTTGAGCCTATCGGCACTCAGGTTGATATCATGACCTAGGGCTGATAAAGGGTATGATATGAAAAATGCCATGTAACAATGTATATATTTTAATCGAAATTGAAAGGCAGTGATTGTTTTCAGTGTCCATTTTGTTATCTCCATTCAGTATCTTTATTTCTATAGTTCGATATCGCTCGGCAACAATTATCATATAATACGTATTAGAAAGCGATCATATTTTATATGATTGTTCTTCCAAAGGGAGCACAAATTACATAATAGTCATTAAGAAGGGATGTTTTGGGCCCATGAATCTAGCTTAACCCCGTCACTTTTCATTGAAGTGCATGAACCAAGACAGGAAAGTGAGTGGTCATGTATTATAGGGGTATCGATTTTGTGTGTTAGTGGTATCGATTTTGCTACTTTCTACGATTTTGATATTTAATTTCGGAATTGTTCCGACAATGTTTTTCATTTTATTATCCCAAAAGGTAACAAAAATATATAAAATAGTGTTCTTCTTTTCAAAGAAGAACATATATAATAAGTGTACTACTAAAGGGGAAATATCATATAATAATGATATAATACCTTGAAATGCAAACTTGCTTGACTTCATCAGAGATATTTCCCCATCTGGAAAGAGATAATGAAATAGTATACTGTATCAAAACGTAGCTTTATGTTTATCCATTCTAAATTAGTTGTCAACTTGCCAGCTGAGATACCTCTTTTGACGAGCTTCGTAGACAAACTGTTTTATTTACATAAATTTGCGTTCAAAAAGGAAATGATGAAGGTAACAAATGATCGATAGTCTTACAATACCGTTTTGTCCTCAACGGACATATCTTATTGTGGGTAGCATTAAATAAAACAAAATTGAGGGGAGGTATTTATTTATGTAGCATCTCGTTGAAATGTAAAAAGCTTTTAAATCTTCTTACAATAATCGATTAGTATTCAATATATAGTATTTATTATATAGATAGCTGTGAATTACAGAATTTTCCGAGTTAAATAAAAACGATGATTTCACAGTGAAATTATCGTATTTAATTTCACTCTCGCTATACTTCGCGCCATTTCGTTGTCGGAACTACTTTTCTGACAACGAAATGGCGCGAAATATAGCAAGAGTGAAATTAAAAACGATAATTTCACTGTGAAATTATCGTTTTTATTTAACTCGGAAAATTCTGTAATTCTACGCTACACACATAATATAGTGCAATTCAACTCATTTTATATTAAATTCGATTCGAAACATATTTTTTTTATCTCATTTATAAATACTATAACTAATTGACGAGTTTCATTATCAGAAATATGTCACTCATGACCAAATAACGTTGTAAACTCACTCATGCGCTGCGCGCATTTGTCAGTTACTGCGTTATTTGGTCATTCGTGACATATTTTTGATAATGAAACTCGTCAATCAGCTATAGTATTATTATTTTAATCATATAAGAAAAGTCTGATGATAACAAAGTGCTAAACAGGACCCTCAAATCGAAGGACAAACAATACAGTGGCCAAAAGAAAAGGGGGGAAAAGGATAGACAATGATTTGAAAAAATACACAGATACCAAAGATTGAGTAACGCCAACCACACAAAAACAGGGGATAAACTCAGGTACTCCGGAAGGGTAGGCAGTTCCTATTCGATTGTTGTTGTCGCACTTTAAAATAATGCCCGGCTTCGTGATGTTCTCGGTCGTTTCTATTTTAAAGTCCGCATCACACCTTGACCTTTATCTAGAAACACACGAAAGGGACAGATTGAGATCCAAAGTATTCGACAAATGAGATTATATCAACTTTCCAATTGTAAATATCCCATTCATGTTTAATAATATTTAAGCAGTACCTTCATATTGTGTTTATAAATTACAATCTATACGATATTCTAAGACCTATTTACCTATTCTGGATTAAATAGATAGATGATTGCCACTAACGAGTAAACTGCTTACACTGGGACTCGATTACATTAAAATCTTTACCTCGAATGTTTTGCGGTCGCCATTATGAATTGTTTGATCGGTAGTGTTTGTCTAACATATGACTCGGAATGCTTTTCCATTGAGATAATCTTTTTACCCACCTATTATTATGATCACGACATAAACCATGGCATGAGTGATACATACGGGTTGGAACTGCTGACCTTGAGGACCCCAGGTTTATGTTAGGATCACTGTTGCTCGCCTTTTGTATTTTATATTTGGTCATATTTAATCATTGTTTGTTTTGACCTCTTATTTTTGCTGTACTTAATTCTGCATTAATATACGACCTTTTACACGTCTTGGTATCTCTTGACTTTTTGTTTGGACAAAAGAAAGGGCATATTTTTTTAAGTATACATTGTTTCACTACTGTAAATGTCTACCCAACTGTTGATTATCAATTTATAAACAATATCTTTGGGATTTCAAACTTTAATTTTGCCAGTTTTGCAAATTTTCTGCACATCATAATGACTTCATCTGAATGTTATTTGAAATTTTGAAGCATTTGAGAATACAACATTCAACAAACATTCCTTGGTATAAATAAGATAATACTCTGTATTCTGACTTTCACACGAGTTGATAGACCGTGCCTATATCATAAAACATATAAACATATGCGTCACTGTTGACTTTTAGCATTATACCATATTCTTCCATGTTATCAGCTGTCATGTTCAACCAAAATTCTAACACATTCTGGGAACTCAAAAGGAATGTCCCTATAGATGACAGAATTACTCGTTTTCGTCATTTACGAGATATGTTCTTTCCAGTCACATGACAGCTGTTATTCAGCTACGACAAGTAAACACTAGGACTAAGATCAACACGCTAAGCATCCGTACAGATATCCAACTCTAACTCTGGGAGAACGTATTATATGGTGATAAGAAATTTACTTTATAGATTTGGGGTCACCTGTAGCTGCCTGATGAATCTCGGTTCACTCTGCTCGATTCATATGACGACGCAATGATCTACGTTATGCAAGGTAACACATTCAAATACCCGTGTGTGCAAGAACAAGACAGGTTTGCTAGATAAAGTGTGATGGTATGGGTCAACATTCTAGAAGCCGTCATTTCACAAGGCATCATGTCAATGATGCGTCGTCTACCAGCAGAGATCAACGCCAATAGACGAATCCCAGTGTATTGAAAAAAAAATTGTTGATGTTGCACATGACTAGAACATTGACATCAATTGAAGGATTTAACTATTATTCCTTTTCAAAACTGAATCTTTCTTGCAAAGTACATGTTGCCTCTGTAATCATTGAACTCATTCCTGGGGTGCTTTAGCAGTTGCATATTTTTTTAATATTCTAAGCATCTTGGTGGTTAAATGTCTGCATGATAATTTGGGCCAATTTTCTTTTAAGGTCGTTATCGACGAAAAGTAACTACGTAATATTTTTGATGTTTTGGTTATATAAAAACAAGCATTTGCCATTACTTCCTTTGGATTTATCCACATTCGATATTTAAATTTTCACATTTTAAAGCTCGAGATTTAAAATTTGAAAACTTCGAATGTAGAAATATCGTAATCAACTGACAGCAGGCGTAGGATATATATATATAAATACAATTAAATAGTAATTCCTTATCTTGTATGCAATTAAATCTTTAAATATATATCTAACATCAAATTTGGTCTAGAACAAAACCGACATCGTCACCATCTGGTAAA
>MJUT01023286.1:36829-47991 GCA_002080005.1 Gigantidas platifrons
CCCCAACAACCATGTACATGACCGCTCTCTTACCTAGCTTGGTGCATGATACCCCAACAACCATGTACATGACAGCTCTCTTACCTAGCTTGGTGCATGATACCTCAATAACCATGTACATGACCGTTCTCTTACCTAGCCTTGTGCATGATACCCCAACAACCATGTACATGACCACTCTCTTACCTAGCTTGGTGCATGATACCCAACAACCATGTACCTGACCGGTCTCTTACCTAGCTTGGTGCATGATACCCCAACAACCATGTACATGACCGCTCTCTTACCTAGCTTGGTGTATGATACCCCAACAACCATGTACATGACCGCTCTCTTACCTAGCTTGGTGCATGATACCCCAACAACCATGTACATGACGGCTCTCTTACCTAGCTTGGTGCATGATACCCCAACAACGATGTACATGGCCGCTTTCTTAACTAGCTTGGTGTATGATACCCCAACAATGATGTACATGACCGCTCTCTTACCTAGCTTGGTGCATGCACTAAGATAAAAGTGGCGATGTTAATATAGTTTTATGGGCCAAACCTCTCTTCTACGAAATATTTTCTCCAAAAAAAAAAATTGTAACACTATGTGAATGTTAATAGTAGTTAAATGAACTATTTGGTTTTTGTACAGTAATGCCAGATAAACATTTGAAAGTAAAATTGATGAACCAAATACACATTATATATTCTTCTTCGTAGATATTACAGACACAGACACGGTGCCATCTTTCTAACGTTCATAGCAATAGTAATTCTAAAATGCTATGAAGGCGAGTTACATCAAATGGTTGGCCTCATTGGATCAATAGACAAAGAATTGTTAAACTAATATCGTGTAGTGTCTTATGTAACAACGTTAAAAGTGCAAAGAAATCGAAACATCATCTAATAAATGTCAATCAAAATCAGTTTTATACCAACAAGTACAAACTCAGTGTTAAAGTACATATTATCCTACGATTAAAAGTGATTCATAAGTTAATTTAGCAATGATGAACACCGAGTAGTGAATTCGTAGATAATTTTGTGTAAATAAAGATATGGACGCAACAAACAATCCATATAACACATGCTTTGCAATTTATCATTCATAATTCACAAAGCATGCGAGTGTCTATAAATCAGCGACCTAATTTAAGGTCATGTCCATTGTAGGCTTGGTTGATTAACTTGAATGACAAGAGACAGCCCCTGGGTAACAAAGCTTGAATAGTGTTTCAAATGCAGTAGAAAACTTCGCATGCAAATGGGGAATGCTATTACTGAGGAAAGGAAGTTATAGTTGAGAAATAGAGGCCATTGCATTTAGCATAGATTATGGATGCAACACTCACTTAAGCTTATATTGTAAATTCACAATGTAAGGGAAAACTTGGGTTGCTAACGGACAAACGATCCTCTTTATGTCGACGTGTAAAATTAAAGTTTCGAGCTAAATGTTTCTCATTCTTATGCTGTTAGGCATTTCACAACTCATTGGAAAACTCCTATTACAGGTCCATGTACTATTCATACTCACTTGAATGCCAAGTCTGCTTAGTCACCCGATGTCAACAAATAAGTTATCGATCCTACATATTAGCAATATCATCTTCAGTGTATCTGAGTTCATTCCCTTTATTGTGGAGTTTGTATTTCTCAATCTTAGTTTTCTGTGTAGATTATTGCTTGTTCTTTTGGTCATTGTATTGCATGTCCTTCTCCGGCTTCTGATTACCCCTTTGGTACCTCAAGCTTTTCCTATCGCAAAACCTTGTGTGATTTGGAACAAATAAAAGTAGCCTACATCTAAATAGATGTATGTGCGTTGAATGAACGCTGAAGTATTCAGTGTTTTAATCAAGTTAAAACATAATTCCATCATAAGTGGGGTCCATAAAACTAAATTAACACCGGCACTCTGTATTGAAGTGACTGAACCAAGCAAGTATAGGGAGTTGTAGTGTATATATGTGTTAGGAATATCGCTTTCGCCTCTTTCTATGTTGAATTTTGGTAATGTTTCGACAATGTCGAGTTGACAAATCAAAATCTTTAGCAGAAATACATTTTTTTCATATACATTGTCTTAGATGACAAAGAAAAGTATGAATAAGACTCATTCTGTATGTTCATCGTATATTTTAAGCCTCTCTTTAAACTAACTGATGAAAACAATTATGTTGAGCACTTAGATAACCATGTGTTCTATTTAATGTTTTAGTACAGACATGTGTAATCTAGATTTCCAGAAAGCAGATTATCATTCTCATATTCGGTTTTAATGCCAAAGGATTTAAAATCAGACTTGTGATTATCTAGAATTTCATCTTTCGTAAGGATAGTCTGTGTATATCTAGAATTACAAGGTGTGTCATTGATTCTCAGTTCGTTTATCAGCCACTTACAGTTCTGTATCTTGTACCCAAAACACCATTTCACATATATCAAATGATTGGACAATATATTTGTTATGAAATCCCTATTCCCAGTTCGTTTATTAGACAGTTAAAGTTCTGTGTCTTGTACCCAAACACCCCATTTCACATACATCAAATGAAAGGACAACATAATTGTATAAAATCAACACAGCGTCCTTGAAAACAGAAATGTCAGTAGAGCTCTTAAAACGTTAATGAATGTTAATGGGTAATCATTTTCAACCGATTACTTTCTAGCTTTGTCAGTTTTCTGGAATGCCATTCGAAATTTAGAGTTTTGCAGCTGACAGGTGTGGGGTGTGCCGGTGATATTTGGTAACGTTAGTAAACAAGTATATCGGCTTTCTGGTATGAACTAGTACAACTTCACGATAGGTATCACTTATCACTTAAGAATATGCTTGAAGAAGGCAAAGACCATTAAGATTTAGGTATAACTAAGGAAACTTAGTAGCACAGTATATCCCTGAATAATTCGTTAAATAATACATTTCAGTTCGTTTGTTTTCAGATAAGGCGTTAATTATTTAAGGCTTAAATCTGTCTATATTCAACTATCAAAGGAAATGTTAAAAGTTTATTCAACAGTGAATACATTTATAAAGTTGCCTTTAAATTTCATACGATAGCTTCTTAGCAAACGTGAAAGCTTTGAATCAATATTTGATAACACATAATGACATAGTTTTTGTTTAGTAGACCGTTTTATGTTTGATATTGCAAGTTACATTTGAGATATTTCACACTGTCAGGTCAAAAGATACATTTAAAATTAATATAAGTTTTTTTAAAACTTGTTTTCGAATCCCTTTAATTAATTGTATTGTAACATATTACAATTTATGTCATTGTACTATATTTATTAATTAATAAAATATGTTTAAACTAAAAAGGTCATCAGATGTAATGTTGATAAAAGATGCAAGTTTTAAATGGAAGCTTTAGAAGAAAGAAATTTTAAAGGTCACATTAACAGAGTGTTAAAATATATATTTTGCTATGAAATAATTAAGTATGCAGTTCAAGCACCAATGGAAACTGGTTCTTTTTCTATACAAAGTACATTAATTACACAGCTTAATAGAGAGTATGTTATAGTTTGAAATAGAGCCCAGTTGACATTAAAAACAGTATTAGTTACTACACTTCTTAGCAAGCAGCGTATTGCATATGCTATGTAATGGAAGGACACATCACCAGTTTAGAGTGTTCTGATTTTTCCAATCATATCAAAGTTTTCCCTACATAATATTTAAATATTGTGACAAAACGGAATGATATAGTTCCTGAAAATTGTACTATTTAAGCAAAAACATGCTTTTAAAATAAATAGTCATTAAAATACATATAGGGTAAAATGAAATGATAAAACATTTGGGTGTGTTCTCATTCCTAAGAAGAGAATCCTCAAATCGAAGGAAAGACAACACATTGACCAAGAGAAAAAAGAACAATAGGATACACAACTACAAAACACTACACAGAAAACAAAAGATTGAGTAACACGAACCCCATTAGAAACCGGAAGTGAACTTGGGTGCTCCGGAAAGGTAAGTAGTTCCTTTTCCACTAGTGGCACCCATCATGTTACTTTAGTTACAAACTCGTTAAGATGTTTAGTCAAGTGTTAGCGTATAATTTAATCAGACACCATATAGCAAACACTTTTAGTGGTATGACAAACATCAAAGTAATCTTGGACATAGTAAAAAGTGAATGCATATGAACATGGCTTTAAAAAGAACATAATTATATCACATCATAATGTGGATATACATAGTGCATAGTGAAAATAGCAGAATCTGGCGCTAGAAAACCGAAAGATCACATCGCATTGCGAGTATAGCGTATAATTAGCACATTAGAACCTTTAATAGAAAAGACGCATATTGTGGACAGTATATAGTAGTTAGCTTATAGCCTGCTTTTAGAAGACTCAAATTATACCACATTTAACTCTTGACCGTGTAAAGTATATACCTTAAAACATGGTGTGAGCAAACACAAATGACATGAAATTGTTGACCGTGTTTAATGATCAGCTTAGAGACTAGCGATAAAAAATACTAAAATGATATTCAGGCAATATGAAAGCATTATATATCAAGAATACATCAGAAACTAGTGTTGTAAAATTAAAGTATTTCATATCTTGTTGTCGACATAGTGTATTGTGAACATCATAGAACCTGACGTTGGATGGCACAAATTATACAACATGCAATCATTGACATAATATATAGGGAACACTCTGAAACCCGACTTTCAAGCAAGCAAATTATGCAATAAATTGATGACATAATGTACAGTGCACACTAATTATACATCAAAATGTGGACAGTAAACACCATAGAAAAACAAATCATACAAGGTTAAATTGAGAGACAGAGTGTAAAGTGAACAGCATAGAACCTGATGTTAATTGATACAACGTATACATAGAATTGCCGACCGAGTGGTTATTGAACACCATAGAACTTATACTAAGACACAAGACACTGGGATTATACCATAAACATAGAACACGGGATATTAAGACTTTGCATTAAACGGCACACTAGTGTGGATAATACGTACCCTGAACACCAGGATTACAGCATATAACAACATTGATGGCACACCACATTGATTAGAAACGCTACTATGATAACGAGATCCAGATACACAAATCAATCAAATAGATTTAAACCCGGCATTATTTTAAATTACAGATTGTCAAAAGTAAATAAATTTCAGATAGAAAAGCTCAAATCAATGACATTATTCCAAATTATTTAGTTTGAAATCAATAAAACAGTATTCGCCCTGGTGACTGCCTTGCATAATTCTATGAATAAAAGATGAACGTGTTTTAAGGGTATCATCTGGAAATCAATACTCCCCCTCGTGAGAATCTTTGAAATAACATACTACAAAATGTATATTGACCAATCAAATACAGCCAAACTCTAAATCAATTCTAATAACAAAAGCATAGGTTTATATCTCTATAGACAGATTTGCAAAGAAAATTCGTAAATGTCACAAAATAGTTTTTTCTAACTGTTTACAATAACAGTTTAAATGTCAAGTGCCATTGACGTAATCCATGTGACGATGATTGAAGCGAAGACATTCAAAATCAAATGAAGTTTCTAAGCGTTTATTATGATGAATTGTGTTTATTGTATAAAATATAAATATGTTTCATGGTTATTTAAATACGTTAAATGTTCTTTCTTCTATGTTTACGCATCAAATGTATCTATTTAGGATTGTACTTTTGAACTTAATAATCTTTATTTAATGCAATATACGGAAGATGCTAAAATGTTCACATCGTCGGTAGTCAACAGCTGATTACGAGAGTTTCTTCGTCAGTTGACCAACGGGTGATGATTGGAGAGTAATCTGCACGTGATCAGCTGTGGTTTACCGATAATGAACCAATACCTTGAATACGTTAATGAAGTTTAATTCTTAGACTGTGCTCATAGAAAGAGGTAAAGTGAACCGAATGTTAACTCATTAAGATTAATACTAAACAAGTCATTTTTTTTTAAAAGAATCGTCTGATCTCATCTTATCAGAACATCGACTCTCTTCAATAGAATACCATTATACAGCATATAATGCATATGTCTCACGAAGATTAAATATATTATGTATAATGTTCAAGATTATAGCGTTTTGATAATAGCGTTATTCGTCCGCTTGTATATGAGGGTTGGCGGTTTGCCCACATGTGGAGGGTGATTGCATGGTCGCATTGTTTAGCGGGAATGGGAGGTTTGGGCCCATAGAGCTAGTTTAATGCCGCCACTCTGCATTGAAGTATCTGATCAAGCCATGACTGTGGGTGGTGATTTGTATGTTAGGGTATCGCCAAGATCTTAATGTTTGATTATTTCGGAATTAGTCCCACAGAGTGGTGGGTATTTTTCGTTTTCAATATACAATATAAAAAAGACATCAACAAAACTATATTATATTATTGGGCTCAAGTTTACAGTAATATTTGTCTGATGGTCAGTGAAAATGGAATTTCATATCTTTGACCTTGAATTTGAAAACATTATTTTAATATTTCTATCTTATTGGAAACGTCAACGTTGTTTTAATCGAAATTTAAGTAATAAAATGACGGTTTACTTACACAAAACCTCTTAAAGTTGCATACTGTCATACCAAGCGGTTAAAGGTAATTTTGTAACGCTAGCTGTTTCCGATTTGAATGTTCCTGTTGTCGGCAGACATTCCAAGAACGCTGAATATCACGTGATAATTAAATTTATGACCAAAAACAAACCTTATCGATGAAGATGTCTAGACTTCAAAATATTCTTATTTAAAGTTGAGCGATGACAAATAAAGTAAAATGTAGAAGGCATGTATGACACTTGATCAGCAACCGACGTATTGTGACTTGAGCATGGACCAAATGCCGGGAAAGGTAATATCAGAGATCAGAAAGGCGGTCGTTGTCGTGCATTGTTTCTATTTCCCTGGATATTAATTCTTTTCGTCGGGTTTTGTAAGCATGTTTATCGTAAACTGGTGTAAATAGAGACGGTGTGGATGTTTAGCAAGGTATTTTAATAATGAAAATATATAGGCCAACACGCTTAGTTACATTTTAATAACGTTCGCTCAGAGAAACGATAGTCCCAAGGTAAACATATCGCACCACGCAAGCACATTTTACTTATTCTTAGCATAAAGGCCTTTGATCTTACACCTTAATGGTGCGTGCTTACCAGAGAAGCAGCAAACACCACTTGTTTAATTTAGAACCCGACTGTGGATCGGATCGAGACGAGATCGCTAACCATTACACTACCGATGCGGTTATTGTCTTAAGTTTAGCTGAAATACTGCTCAAGGGACATTGAAGAGCAGTCCGTCAAGCAATTAAACCATACGAGTCCGAAATCGTAGAGTACACGACGTTACCATGGTTACTTGTTTGTTCAAAATTCGATTTCTTTCAGGAACCGTGTTTGTCTTCTGGTGGCATTTGATTGCCAAATACTTATCATTTACAAGTATCTGTAATTATGTCATGATTGTTAGAAAATGTTCAGTCGACAAGTAGATGTAAATGTCAAAATAACTAGTGTATCGATAATTCTTATATTATATTTTTACTTTTTATTTTCAATGATAATAATTAATAATTTACAAAAATGCCAACCCACCATTTCTTCTTACTGTTGAATTACTCCGTGTATTTGACATTTTAACAAAGACAAAGGTCATGGGTGAACTATTTAACATCTTGTATAATATCAGAACAAAGTCACATAAAATGACCAGTTGATGTTTCCTTTCGGTGAATCTTGGTCTTTTTTTATCATTATTTGTCTCTGTTGTCTTGTACTGATTTTATCTAATTGGTAAAGATCTTTTGTTTAATTGTTGCTGACATTTTCTACAATTTCCTCCTTTTGTTATTTATCATTCCTTCATCAAAGTATTGTATGGAATTTATTTGGAATTCAACTTGGTGTACTCACCATCTTCTTTAAAATAAATTCAATTTTGAAACATCAGGAAATGCTCTTTTAGTTTTTTAAGAGAATGAAACGCTTTCTCGGAAAATCAATTTTTTGGATGACATTTTTGTTTGAGAAGAAAATAATCTCCTGTCTGAGAAATGTACAATTTATTGCTGGTAGTAACAGTCTGACCACTAATTACATGAAGCGAATTATTGATAGGCTCCCACACATTCTTTCTTATTATACAAATGATATTTCAAGAAAATCAAATTGAAGTTAGGCAATTAATTTTCAGGTAACATAGCGATATTTTGATCGAAAATAAAACAAATTAATTTATAGTACAATCGGGAGAGCCATTTACAGAGAGATAAAACTAAACGCGTGTACTTCTACTCTCTGTCGTCTGGTATGTTAGAGAAAATGATATGCTGACCCATCAAGTTGGACTGATCTTACTCCAGGCAAATGTTTTCCGATATTTGTAGTTCTGTTTCTCCTCTAGTGAACCCAGCATATAGAAATAGGTCATTCTTTCTCCACTGCTTGTTCAGCACAAAGTAAGCCCACAACTCTCCATTAGAGCGGCACGTAAATGAGTGACTCGCGCTTGACGAATCCCCTGATTCGACGTACAATACAACTGGTAAATGCTCCTTATGACCGTTAGACCTTTTAGAAGAGATCGTCGGTTTCCCATTGCAAGGCAACATTTCCCTATCCTATTTGTTATTATTTCAATTATTCCCTGTATCTGTGGCAAAAAAAAAATCATCCGACATGATGTAACTACGAGATTTATTGTTCGTACACATGTTATTGTGATGATTACATCTGAAATAATGCTAAGTTGAAAACAACAATCAATCAATCCAACTTATGTCTGCGGATTGTGTTTTATTTTTATTTTTCAATTTAATTGGTATTTTATACTCTTGTGTTAGTAATGTGACATTTGTAGCATGTTGTGAACGATTATACACATTAATATATGTATCTGTGAATCAGTAATGGAAAGTATAAACAATTAGTGTTTTACATAGCGCTTTAAAACAGGCAAGCGTACATTTCAAAAGTGAATTAATATACAATGTACACACCATTGATGGCATTGGCTTTAGACGGTAGATGGTGTCCTACTCACATCTTAGTACATAAGAATATAGTAGAAAGATGGGTATAAAGAAATATTGTCATTGTTAATGTAGTATTGTCTGAATTCTATGTTTCGAATTGTTTATGCATGTTTACGATTCAACCCACTGTAATGTCATGAATCTTATTCAATCAACTTTTAGAATTTCCGACAAAATACATTCAGAGATGTTCACCGATATGGCACAATAAATATGATAAATGGTTCTGAAATAATACTTGTTATACTATAACTGGGATATGTGTACATTTGTTGTAAACCGTATCTGCCTTAAAGATAAAGGAGACTTTGTCCCGATACGTCATTATCAGTTGTACTTTCCTTTTTTATGTTGGTTTTCGCCTTGCGTCACATTTTGTGACCTTTATGGAACTATAAGATGTACTGTTAATACGCTTGTTTCGAATCATGTCCATTCCGGCCATGTTCCGTCTTTTCCGTGTCTTGACGTCTGAAATGTTAGGTAGAGGACTTCTGGTGTTTACGCTATTACTGTGACCACGTCAACATATCATAGTCGTAGATGTGGTAGATTATAAATAATTGTAATATATAGACGCCAAGAAAACGCCAGATGTTCGGTACCCCTCTGCCTGTCTGATAATAGAAATATATGAAGACATATCGTTTTCCTTTCATGTCATCATGATGCTGACAGTAGTAAATAAAGAAAGAAAACAAATATAATTTTAAGGAAGAAATTGTCTGTGCATAGAAGTCTTTGATACAAAGAAAATTATTTAATTGATGTCTGTCTTTTACAAAAAATGTTAAATGTTTTGTCAGAATGGAAATGATCCGAAACTAACGTATTGAATACACACCTTTCTTATATTGGTTTCTAATTTAACTAATATGGAGATAGTCATACAAATTCACAAATCGCCATTAGATCTGGAAGTAAATTAGTGGCTCGTTGTTGGAGAATACCACACTCCTTCTTTGCATGTGAAAGCAACAATCAATCAATTTTTTTATTCTCATAAACCATACAATTACAACTGTACAGAGAAATTACACATATACAATATCAAATGCAATATGGACATAGATGTATGGACAATATATACAAAAGCATCAGAGTGAGTTACAGACTAGAGAACACAAGATTTATTCATATTTCGTATACATATTTTTTTCTAATTTTTGTTTTTCAAAACGCACACATTATCTTAATTTGGTTAGATTTTAGAATATTTGAGCTTAGTAGTAAATTCGAAATACTGAACCTATTTCTATCGTTTGTAAAATTTTGATATTCCATTATGTAACGGTATCCATCTCCAATAGAAATATTGTTATAAATGTATACATGTTCTATTGGCATGGACAATATCATTCCACTGACCAGTTTCGAAAGGCAATTTATAGTTGGTAGTTCTTAATTTGCATAAGGTATACCTATCGTTTTCTTTGTATACCTTTCTAAGTCGACATTTTCTTTATATATTCTAATCCAATGATTGGGTGTATTCAATTAGGGAGTACCAATCATGCTCTGTTTTAATTGATCAAGAAGGAAAGATTTGATACTCGAAATTGACCTATCAGAATTTGGAGAAATCTTGATTTCATCAGATACCAGTGTAGCCGCCATACAATATTAGCTCCTAATGAGATACAGTTTGCTAGGACTGATCAATTTGTCCATTGCATAGCACATACGTTCGACCAAACCTATTATCTCCCTTTGTTTATATTTACAATATAAATATCAATCCTTGTACGGACATAGCAGACGGCCATGTTGCTCATCAGACAAGGCAAGCCATGTTGCTTTTCGGAAATGACATTTTACCTGAAGAGCTTTTATTTTTTAATATTTGTTTTACAATAATATCAATTCTGAAAAAGATAATCATGATATGAAACTCTTTCCTTTAACTGTTTTAAAACAAACGAAAGTTTTACGAATTTACAGGCAGATTAATGTATAGTTGAAGTGTAAGGTCATTGCCTTACCTCCCTCAGGCATAGTTATAGGTGACTTGGTAGTCATTGCCTTACCTCCCTCACGCTCAGGCATAGCTATAGGTGACTTGGTAGTCATTGCCTTACCTCCCTCAGGCATAGCTATAGGTGACTTGGTAGT
>MJUT01023286.1:62472-97096 GCA_002080005.1 Gigantidas platifrons
TGTCAAGATGAAACTAGGCATAAAGGTCTAAGGTTATATGTCAAGATGAAACTAGGCATAAAGGTCTAAGGTTATATGTCAAGATGAAACTAGGCATAAAGGTCTAAGGTTATATGTCAAGATGAAACTAGGCATAAAGATCTAAGGTTGTATGTCAAGATGAAACTAGGCATAAAGATCTAAGGTTATATGTCAAGATGAAACTAGGCATAAACGTCTAAGGTTGTATGTCAAGATGAAACTGGTAATTGATAATAAAATAATGCTCACTTGACAGTAAACTACAATCAAGCAAACAATTAAAGAAAATATAAAAAATCATGTGAATTCTTTCAAAGCTCTTCTTCAAGTATAGAAATATATTGAACTTCGACTTTAAAACGCCTTCAAATGTTAATGTTGCTGTGTTTTCCCCAATTCTTCTCATTTCAGTATCAACTTGTTTCAGAAATATAATCAAGTTAGGGTCATAAAATTGTAACACTATATCATACTCAATTCCATGTGTTCGTATTTACAACATCAACCAACCTTCCTAGCTAGGTAAACAATTAATGATTAATGGCATATTGTCATAAGTCACGATTCTGCTGAAAACGGATTTCAGTTAAAGATCCAATTAGTATAGTCAGAAAAACAAATTTCTATTAAATGTGCCCTATTTTGTTTTTGTTATTTCTCCTTAAATATGTTGCTATAGATATTCTTGCCATAACGGATTAGAATTCTCAACTATGTCGTAGAAAGTAGATTGATTTGGATGATGATGAAGTATTCATTTATAAAAAAAACAGATGATGAAATATTCATTTATATCTTCAGTGTCCTTTCTGTATTTTTTTTTATTAGGAGAAAGGTTTATTACATGTAGGTATATATATATATAGTACGACACAGTATTTAACAGTTTGGAAAATAATATGCGTGTAATAGTGTTCTTATCAATTAATAATTTTGTATTTGAGTGATTTAAGTTTAACAAAATGCGTACTTCCACGTGCGTACTTCATTCTTTTAAGAATGGCAGTTATGTTTTGTATTTACTGAATTACTTTATGACTCTAGACTATGTTGAAATATTGAATATGTTTTACGTTTGAATTATTCGGTTTTCCAGTCTTTTGACTTTGAGCGTACTTGATGAAAGTGTAATACGTCCTAAAATAGATATTAATATTTATAGTATGATAACGTATAGCTTTATCAGTAACCATTACGCACTTAAACAAACAAAACTTGTAGGCAATCCCATGTTATCATTATTTGTTGTGATATAATTAGTTCAATCAGGGGTTGTGTGAGGTTTTCGTTTTATTAGTTTTTGTCTTATCATGGTAGTGGGTTAAATTTTCTATATATTCATGTACAGTGAAACGTTGTTTGCATCATCGTCCACCAATTTCGGCTAGAAAAGAAAACATTTGTAGATTTTTTAGGTATGTAAGTTTGGTTCAACATTTATATTTACATACTTGTTTGGTGACAAAGTTATATAATTTGGTCATTTTATCCCCCATTCATACCATATTATCGACATTGATATATGTACCAACACATTGCTACACTAATCACTGCTGTATTTAGATATGACATGATTCTCATTTTAAAGGTTAAGTTTTATAGCTACAATTGAAGAGTTCTGCTGTCGCCTGTGGCTAGATATACTCGTTAAAATTCGTTATGTAGTGATCAATCTATTAGCATTGGTCTGAAACCAGGTCATTCACTCTCTGTTGCAAATTTACATCATTATTCCTTGACTTGTGCGAATGGTTCTAGTAATTTATTCTGAAATATCATTTTCAGTCGGCACTGCAATCGTAGAATATTTCTGTGTCATTTGGAGAGTCGGTTTGACTGACATGACGTCTCGAAGAATCAATTTGAAACTAGAATGTGATTAGAAGACTTTAGGTTAACCAAACCTTCATTGATTGGTAGGCATGACAGTGGTATGAGTTTATTGACCTTCTGTCTTCTAAGAACGGTGAAATATTCAATGTATGACTAGAAAACAAATTACGGGGCCAATAGATGTTTTATTGACCTGTTATTTGGAAACGGTAAATTCACGCTAAACTAACAAATCCAAGGTCAATATATGCTTTTGTGACCTTCAAGTTAGAAACAAAATGAATTCTCAAAAGACTTATAGAAACACAAATTAGGGTGAATATATGCCTTATACACACCTATCATTTGGAAACGGTGAGTTCATGCAAGACTATAAACAAATTAATGCTCAATAGATGTTTTATTGACCTGTCTTTTGGAAAGGTTGATTTCACGCATCATTAACAAATAAATCAAGGATTCAATATATATTTTCATGATCTAGTATTTAAATGATGATCATTGTTGACACTGTGTTCTTAATAATCAATAATACCAGGTTATATTCAGTACTAAAAACGTAGATATCCAAGTTAGGGCGGAGAACGCGTTTCTGGTAGAACATTCATCAGTATCAATCTTGTTTAGTTGAATATTTATCATTGTTAACTATTAAACATTGTGAGACTGTCACTATGGTATATATGTACCATTGTGGCTACGAGATGAAACAGTTCCTGATTTTCAGATATATTTCTGTTATATGCGCTCACATACAAACACTGTCTTTTTAGGTCTTGTACTTTACTTGTCCGGTCAACGACCTCAATGTACCACGTGTATCATTTTATTTCTTCCTAATACGGAAACTCGTACTGCATTATGAAAACATTTGTTGTTTTTATGTAGTTGTTTATCTCTCTGTGTTATCTTGATATCAGTTCTATGTTTTCTCATATGTTTTAACGCCACCCATAAAAATGATACTTTTTTTTAATTTTTTTTTTATAAATTCTCAAAACCAAGAATATAGCTGAATATAGTCACGATTAGATGCTAAGAGGTCGTAAGACTTCCACTAAAGCGATCTCATGTGTTCAATTATATTCAAGGTCAATCTTGTGTGTTTAATTTTAGTTTAATATCAGATACATTGAATTTCAGTAAAATTTGTTCAATAAAACATCACTGTATCACATTACTATAAATGGAGAATTAAAACACACAAATGAGGACTATGAATAATAAGCTAATAAAAATTGTAATTAGACATTTTTCTCCTAAAATCCTAATATAATATGGAAAGAATCTTCAAGAAGAAACGGGGGCTGTCAATTAGAATGCCATTATATATCTCATGTTTATGCTGAATAGACAATCTTGTGTACAAAATATTAATCAAAATAGATATAAAGCCAATTGAAGTCGCATATATACAAGGGGAAAATCAATCGTAAAAATAATGGCAGAACCCAGTCGTATTAGACTAGGAAATAAGTATAACATAAGGTCATTAGGAGCTAAACTCCTCTATACGATGGCATATTGCGGAAGATAGGGATATATCGGGAATTATTGGAACTATATTTTACATGAATGACCATTTGATGACCTTTTTACCAAGCCTTGTTATATAGACATTTAAGAATAAACGTTTTATCTCTGCTAACATTGAAAATGGACAGTGTTATTTATTCTTTTGAGTCATATTATAGTCGTGATTACAGCAGGTAAGCGATGCAGGTTGGTTGTTTAATTTTTTTAATGTAGCTTTATGGTATACATCTACAATCATGTGAAAGGTGTGTCTTCTAAGAAATGTATGAAGATACCTAAGGGGTAATCAGAAGCTGTAAATAGAGGGAGGACAGACAATGTAATGGCCAAAAGAAAAATATGATCTACACAAACAACTAAAGATTGTACAACACAAACGTCACTAAAAACCAAGAATAAACTTAACTGCTTCAGATTGTAATCTGTTCCTGCTCCATTTGTGGCACCCGTCCGTCCCAATAATTCATTACTGAATTGTGTATTATTATTGTTATTATCAATACATTGAAATCAGACCAGACAAATAGATGTAATAGGAAATGCCACCATCATATTACTTCACTTCATCTTGTTATGGTCATTGGTGTTTCCCGGCATTTGTTTTCTTTGTTTTGTTTTAACGTTGTACTATTTATATACAATCTTTAGACGTTTATATTTAATATATATAAGTTGCATTGTTTACTTTATTTTGTTGTTGTTGTGTTGTCCTGTTGCGTGTCTTTGCGTTCTTAGTTCTGTGTTGTGATGTCCCTTACGATTTCCTCATGGAAACTATTTTCGGTCCGTCTTTACCTCCAGTTGTTTGTAGGAGGGGTCCGTCTTTACCTCCAGTTGTTTGTAGGAGGGCTCATAATAGTGTCCAACACATATTGTGTTGTTTGTTTTTTTGTTTTTTTTTGTCGTCGTCTTGTGTTGCCAGTTTCTCTGGATTGTCCATTTTTGATTGCCCCTTCGTTATTCTGTAACATTTATTGTATCTCACTTTTCTTGACGATTTTAGTACTTGCTGTTTACTATCATTCCCACTGCGATACATTTTTGTTTGTACATAAATCAATGGTTGTCGTGAATTAATGAATTTTATACGGAATGTCATTGTCTTATGTGTTTCATCTTTGCTTTCTATTTTGGAAATTGTGGAGAGGATCGGCCCATAAATGTATGTCAGCTTGGAAAGTCAAGAACATTAGTGTTCATTTATCTAAATCTCTGTTTCCACGAATTTCCAAATTCGACTTTAAAGCTGTTTTGCTGGTGTGGTATTTCATTTTAATACGATATCACAAGACATATCATCCATGTGATAGCAGATGCCACCCAATATGGAACTTTGTGGGGTAGGGTGGAGGTATAATGATATGTTTTTTTGAATTGGGTAATCTGTATTCCATTTGTAATTTGAATACTAGTAAATAGTTTCATCTTCCTTTTGGCATGGGTCAATCTGAAGGTGTTCATTTGACCATAAAACATATATTCTAATCATGAGAAATACTGCTTTCATAGGTAGTTATTTATTATTTTGATATTGATATGACTTGTATGGGTATGGTATATAATACAGAAGATATATGATGGATCTACTGGAAAACTGTAAATTGTAAATATGCAAGTTGTTTTTTTTATCATATTTTCAAAATTTATTCCGACTAATTTTAGAAAATCACTAAACCGCCAGTTAGTTAAGAAATTAAATGTTTATGTGTATATTAAGGAATTTGTATGATAAATGTTGGGTAAAATAAAAACAAACCTTTTTTTCGCATTAACCCACATATGTAACACTGTGAATTTAAAAATAAACAAATCCATTTGTCGTGGTCGTCTATATGAATGGAAACCGTGACGTCAAGCTTTATTTATATATTGTAGTTAATATTGAGAACGGATGAATAACTATTAGTAGAAAGATTGTAATTCAAATAGATGATAGTTCAAAAATAACTAATGTTATTTAATTTTCATCACGTACCTAATTTGGAATAGTTTGCACGTAGACCAAACAAAAATAATTTGAAGTTTTTGAACGAAGGTAAGTCGCTATTTGTATGTAAATCAATATATCTTGATATTTGTTTATTGAACAAACATGTATGCATGTACCGCACTAATTATCATATGCATTATGACTGCAACGAAAGTATTGTTACGTGGGACGCTTTTTTTTTTATTGATGATTGCAGAAAAGGTGTTCGCAGTTTTCATGACATATGAGGAAATGTACTATGATTTCCTGAATAATCGCTTCTTTTACACTAATAGCTATAACTGTTAGTACTGCATATTGAAGGTATCTGTTCATTCTAACATTGGGACTTTTATTTCAATCTATATTAAACACTTTAGATCTATAGGTTTAAATATGTTATTTGCAATATTTGAAGGCAAAATGTGGTTTTTCAATTGTTTTGGCCAGCAGCTTCACGGAAGCTACTAATCCCAAATGTGAGTTTCTGCTGTACTAATTTTGAAATGTATATTGCGGGGTTGTGTTGTTCAATCTTTAGGTATTTGTATAGTATTTTGTGAACCATTATTTGTGTCTTGGTCATTATACTATCTCTCCCCTGCTGTACTGCTTCTTTGTATCTCTGGTATCTTCAAATTATTTTATGCTTTAGTGATATCAAGTAGTGTTAGAATTCATATCTAAAACTACTGAACATTATGTATATTAATAATTTATAATCGATACCAGAAATTGCTAGAATGTAATACTACATCATAACTATTTGATTTAAGTACCAATTATCTTTGGGGGGAAAAAGGTTAAGACACCTCAAACTTTGACACAAAGGTGGCGGGGTTTAATAGATTATTAGGCTGTAAAGAACAGATCGTCATCATTTTAAAAGTCAATCTATGGTTACACTAGTTGGACTTGATTTGTCATGTAAATTCTGGCTCAATAATTCTTTCAACGAATTTTGAAAATTTTCACATCAGTAATCCAAACGTACTACATGTATATAAGTGTTCACTGATAATTCTAAAGATAAAATATCAAACACTGGTACAGACTATATGAAGCGTTTATGTATCTGTTTATAAACATCAATCTACCATGACCCAATCTAATGTATTATATATATCTTTTGTGGGTTTTTTACGTATCGAATAAAGATGTATAATGGAACGTGTCAGCCTTGTATCTTTAAGAAGCGGTTTCTTTAACCGTCAGTCTGAATAGCTATAATTCGTTATGGTGATCAGCTATATATAGGTTTTGAGGTGTAAGTATGACGTCATCAATGACAGAACTGATATAGTAATTACCAGTGACACACATTAAAGAAGGTTGTAAATAATTATTTTGGTCTTTAAATACAATAATAGCAGCAACATGATACTTAGAAGAAGATGTGATGTCAATTAGAGTACATTCTTAGTGTACTTTAACTACGTTATTTATCCATCAAACTTTGATATTTAAATGGAATGAAAAGATTCAAGATAAATTGTATGTGAAATGGAAACGACTATATAATCCTTCTGAACTAATTAAGAATATGAAAGGTCTTTGAATGCGGTTGTTTCTTCGTTTAATATCTATTTAACACTAACATGGCTGTCCAGGTTTATTTCAGTCGGTTGTTTCTTCGTTTAAGATCTATTTAACACTAACATGGCTGTCTAGGTTTATTTCATTTTTATATGTTTTTACTTTATATAGAAGTGCCTGTACCATGAAAGTGACCGGGTATTTGTGTATTAAAGATTTTGTCTCTTTCTCCTTTTAATTTTAGAACAGTTCCGTCGGTATGGTATATTTTGTTTTTCATTTTATTGAACATTTTAATGTTTTTGGGTATCTAAAGTACTGTTTTTCTATCTGTACTCACATCATTCCAATCGTTAAATCTTGCTTAGTAAACTATGTCTTGGGCGAAGAGAACATTTATTCAAAATTAGACTTGTGGTAATACAGAATCAAGACAATGTTCTGAAAACAAAGCACATTTAAAGGAACATAAGCTGTTTCGTCAATACTACTTTAAAGAAATATCAACTATTCATGTAATATTAGGCAACTATACTAAATATTAAAGTATAAAATATCGCTTATCGCTAATATACCTTGTTTAATTCTTTTACTTTCATTTATGTTAACAAACTCATTTAAGATATTTAAAGTCACGATTTTAAGCTCGATTTTGTTTGTTTAAATTATTTCTTCCAAACATTGTTTTATTATCACTTTAGTGTATAAATAGAAGAGTAATACACGAATATACATTCATGACATCACCTTCTGGTCATCTGCTATGGTTGAATGACTACCGCGATGTAATGTATCAAATGGACAATCTGGGTACAAAACACATGGTTAAAAACGGGAAAGACGCAATCTTGATACAGAAAACCGCAATTGAGAACAAAATCTCAATTAAAAAGAACTCTTACAAAGCTTAACTGTTCCGTAATGTTTAGTGTGTTTTTTGTCTATTGATATCACCCGTCAGAAAGTCCGTCCTGCGAACAGTTAATGGGTATATGCGTGTAAAATTGAGAGAGTGAGATGCGATGAAATGGGACGTAAATGCCATCCTTATTTCCTCGGTCATGATTTATCATCGAATTTGTAACAAGAGTAACTCCACGGATGGATCAGAACTGCTTTCCCTTTCAGAGAACACATCTTTTTGTGGGGTTCGCGTTCGTCAATCTTCATTTTTTCATAGGGTTTTTGTAGATCATTGTTTGACTTGTTTTCCATTTTTGTTTTTGTTTTTGTTTTGTTTTGGCTATTGTATTTCCTGTCCTTCGTCGATTTTTGCTATCTGATTACTGCTTTGGTAAAATCTCCAAACCAATTTGTTTATATATATATATTTATTAGATGATTAAAATATGGTTCAAGACAATAAATAAAGAACTGTGTTAATTATAATATGTTCGAAGTTGCATTAATTGCAAGACAGTTATAATAATTAACATTGGAATATTTTGTTCAGTACAGCCATACATTCTGTTTCTTATTGTCATGGATATCAGTATTGATATTGATACCTCAAATATCAATCATCAAGATAAAAGGGGAAACGCCCCCAGAAGGTTTATATAGCTTTATACTGTATTAATTTATTCCACTGAATCTCTAACATGACACCAATTAGGTCACTGGATACCTCGGCTTATAAACTGTGAACAACAGACTATTTTGTTAATCAGAATCATTTGCAGCTTCTGTTGCTTTTCTATTTGGTCAGTTATATATCGTCAGTTGTTCATGTTAATACATGGACGTTGAACGTTTGTACATTTAAGGCTAACGTGTGTTTAAATACCGTCAGTATTTGCTACCTGGTGAAGCCATCACTTACAAACAATAATCTATGATTACTGTCAATTTTTCATAAATAATATTGGATTTACAGGATTTTAACAACATTATTCATAAAAATTACCTACCCATGACTGAATATGATTACTTAACGTTCGAATGATCATCTAACATTAATGAGATGAATGTGGACAATATCGATGGTATTAGTGTAATCTACCAATGATGGATGATAGGACATTTTACTGTGAGAATGAGGAATCAGAAAATAGAAATGTCGAATGTATCAATATACAACAGGTCAGTTCCAAAATATAGTAATTTTGTCACTTTGCAGGTAATTTATTTGAAATGAATCAATATTGTACATTTCATGTTAATATTCTTTCTAATTTAAAAATAAATCTTAATTTTAGCATAATATGATACACAAAAACTGCACTATCGCAACAGTTCCAAAATCGTAGAAAGTGGCAAAATCGAAACCACTAACACATGAGATTCTGGCCCTTTCAACGTATCTGGTCGTACACGGGATTTGTCGTAGATATTAGGTTTAAGATTACATAGGGCTACAACGATAACACTAATCAATAATTTCCGTGGCACGAAGTATAACGGGAATTTAATGTCTTCTGCCGAAATAGTTCGGAGGCGTATGAATGTTTTGGCGCCAAAAATTATTGTGTTAAACGATTAGTGAATGAATAGTCATTTCTAGCCCTGCTTTCATTGCGTGAACATCACATTTTTCTAGATCTATTATATGTTTATATAATCCGTGTTATTATATTTTGATATACATATATAAGTTGGTTCAGATTTACATAATTTAGGACTTAATGTTAGGAGATTGGCTACACAAACGTAATCGGATTTGGCTTATTTTTATTTTTAGACATATTTGGTCTACAAAATTTGTAAGCCGCAATCTTCGGACTGAGAGTCGTTTTTCTTCTAAATTTGTAATGCATTTTTGAGCTTTCTTATATCAAGTGAGGTCCTACACTTGGTTTCGCCTGGCATTGACAAAAGGACACAGGTTTCCGAAAAAACGGTTTTTCATGGTCGGCCACGAGACAAATTTAGAATGGTGAATTTTTTAGTCATTCAACAATATTTTGTATATTGTAAGTTTATGTGTGAACTCAACGGGGTTTTTAGTTTAGTTTTTGTATACTGAGACTTATAATATTGTATTTTAAAAATTGATTTATATTGAATAAATCTGGCAGGTCAGAAAAAATATACAAGCAGCGAGCTAGTCGACAAACATAAGTTTGTGTGTTTTGGTTGTTATTTTCTGTATATAAAGATGTATATGATAAGAACTTCAGGTTATAGAGAAGACTTGGTCTTTATCTTACGAATTACAAATTATTGTCTACATTACCATTTGGTTTATTTTTAGATTTTTAGTTTATTTAATATTTTTCGATAGATTTATATATTTTCTATCTCGAAAGTAAAATATGAAAAACATTATTTGGTCAATTTAACAAGTAACGACTTAATTCAGGCCATCATAATACCAGGGGCAAACTATTTCTATCGTCAAATCATCAGTGAATAGTTTCCTTATTCAATTTACCGTGTGATGTATTGTTACTATTACTACTTGAGATAAGTCGTCAATATATTTATATCATAGGCTTATTTTCTGTATTATAAGATATGAAGTAGCTTTACTGTTTTCAAATAGGACTACCGACATTACATTATATAATAATGATATAAGAAATGTTTGCTAATACCAAAAAGAGGTAATCAGAAACCGTGATTCAAAGAAGAACAGAAAATACAATGACCAAAGAAAAGCTTGGGGATACCTAAGGGTAAATCAGAAGTCGTCAATCGAAGAAGGACATATAATACAATTGCCAAAAGAAAATTGGCAAACAATGATCTACAAAACACTACACAGTAAACTTAAGATCGAGTAACACAAACTCCACGGAAAACCAGGGGTGAACACATGTGCTCCAGAAGGGTAAGCTGTTCTTGTTCCACACGTGTCACCCGTTGTGTTACTCTTGCTACAAACCCGATGATATGTCATGAACATTATTTCTTTGTGTAAATTTAAGTTGTATGTATTGGGTTGTGTTTTTGTTCCCTGTTTTTAACAATATTTCTCTGACGAACAGTTTTTAGGAGTATCAAAATAAAAATGAAATATATATTAAGAAGTCTTGTTCAATAAACACTATAAAGGCACCCACGAGAGAGCATAAACCTTCAGGAAGAATTACCATAGCGTTCACAATAGAGGTTGTTACATTGCTATTTATGTTCAGAATGGTTCAAGTTACAAAATTGTATTGCCATCTAAGGATATTATCTTTACACAATGTAATCCAATTCCTATCTTATTACTACTTGTGGGAGTATAGGTTTGGTATAAACAAGGAGATAACAACACAGGGGTTGAAGAATCGGTTATAACATAGCTACATTCAAGAGGAATGTCTTAGTAGTGTAATACCGGTATAAGGATTTTTTATTTATAATTTTAGATGTAATGAAAGTATCGTTTTGTGTCCGTTTGTACGAAATGCAATTCGGGTTATATTTTGGTAATATGGTTCTAAAAGTGTGTCTGTGTTGTCTATTCCACTCCCCTTACAATTTTCAAACCTCCGCATAGTTGTTAAGACCATATAGAAGATGTACATATGCATTTGTAATGATAATAATCCAAAACTTGTGAATAATTGACCTTTGTCGTTATTCAACAGCATTTCCAATAGAGGTATTATCTTTGTTGTTTAATCAAGCCTCTTTCAGTTTTCAATGCAAGTCTGTAAACATTTGCTGAACGTTTTCACATATATTGCAGATAAGCATCTGTCATGTTTTATGCTTTCCAGAATTGGTTTAATTCTTTCCCCAAATTTTGAAACAGTCATATTTTTCAAGAACATTTGCAGTAAATAATACCAGTTTCAAACCTGTACATTTAGTAGTTAGCGTCATCATGAAGATGTGCTTGTAAATTTTAATGATTATAATCATTGATACATTTAGTGTCTATGATATACTGCATGTTTTCCGATTTGTCGTCGTTCTTTGTTGAGAAGTACATCAATATGTGTAGTTTTAAGTACCAGGGATTTTATCAATTTGTTTTCAAAATCTTAATGACAACTTCATAATTGCCTGCTGTACTACAGATTAATACACAGCCCATCAAGCAACGCAAAACTTCCATTTATATTTTTACTTTAATTTACCATCTTTTCATGTCACATTTAACTCTGTGAACAACCTTGCATCTAGGCCATTTCTATCGTTGGGTTTATTTTCATGTTACTACTTCCTGTATTTCCCTTTTGTTAGTGTCATATTGCTAACAAGAAAAAGTATCTAATTATAGAACATGATTTCCTATTGGCCTAATTATCTATATGATGTTGAAATACGACAATCATGGCATTGCTCTATTTAAATATTAAATTGGAGATAACAACAGTTATTACATCATAAACAAATTGTAGATAAAGACCATTTTTAAACTTTTTGAAAAGTAAACTCTGATATCTTGCGATACCGCAAGGCATTAGGTATTGGCTATCTCTCGCTTATACCGGAGAGGCCGGTTCTTTAACTGATACCAGTTTAGAACTTGGTTCTGACTCCTTTGCAAAATCCAGAGGGTCGTGTTTTAATGTGGGCTTGCGCATCGGTGGTCCTGACCTATATCTCTCTATTGGGGTACATAGGGGATTTTTGCTTTCATTGTTACCAATGAAGCGTAAGTTTGCCAAAACATTGTTAAATCTATCGGCGGCTTGTTTTCTTCTTGCCAGGTCCTCTCTTCGAAATGTAACTGTGGCCGTAATTTTTCCACTCAAAGCATTTGTTGCGTTTTCTGTTTATTCGGTGAATCTTTTATTAAACACATTCTACGATTTTCTGTAATCAGTGACGTCTTGTATTAAGGCAGGTGGTAATTGATCCATAAATTGAGAGTTAAACAAAGCCAATTTAACGGAATACAATACGAATTAGAACATCATAGTTTATATTGTTGGAGGAACAATTACATCGACCAGGGAGTACTGTATTTATTTCTAGCCAAGCCATCAAATGTGTATTGATTCCTTGGCAGGTGTCGGATGTACGCCATGTCTGTTTTAATGTACATAGTCTCCCACCTTAACTCTGATATTTATAGTTCCACCTAAATATCGATATGAAGGACAATTATATCAGAAGACTTTTTAACTCCCACCGTTTGACGTAAATGTAGTTATAAAATAGAGCTATCACCCTTATTACACTGTATTCATTGATAGATTTACATATCAAGAAGCCATAGTGTGGCATACTTTTCTTTATTCATGGCTAGATTGACACAGGGATATTAAAATGGTTCTCCTATCAGTAAGTTTTAATTTAGAATATATATCAATTACGTGTGCAACGATGATTTGACGCAGCATAATGTTCAATACATATTGATAAAATCAGTTCTACCCCGTCCTTCACACAAACAGTTGATGAGAAAAAAATCCGCCTGAATAGATTCACGCCATTTTATTTTATGGATTTCTAGGGATGATTGAAATATTTGGACCGTGAAGAGATTTTCTCTATTTAAATAATTGATTGGTATTTAGTTATTTCAAGAAGAATGTAACGGAAATTGTATCAATGCACTAAAATAACTGCTTGACGTCACAACTGCACTTTGTCAAATAATATTGGTTAATTGTCTAGCAACAATACAGATTCATTCACAATTGTGGTTTGATCGTGTGAATTGTGGGACGATGTACATTGTATATAGTATTTACTGCTTTAATACATGACAATTTGATATTTCCCATATTCTTGTGAAGAATAGCGTTAATGGTACCATAAATACATCTTAGAAGTAATATTTTTAGCAACAATTTTTCATTATGAAAGCCAATAAGATTTCTTTAATGTAAATTTATGTACCGGTTATCACATTATTAGTTACCATTTTCCATGTTTTAAATTACTTCTCTTTCTTCGTAGGTGCCAAAAGACAGATCCGTTCGTTTGCGAGCTATGCCAGAGCAGAGTAATGATTACCGAGTCGTAGTCTTTGGAGCCGGCGGAGTTGGAAAATCCTCCTTAGTTCTTCGATTTGTTAGAGGAACATTTAGAGAAAGTTATATACCTACAATAGAAGACACATATAGACAAGTTATTAGTTGTAATAAACAGGTGTGCACATTACAAATAACAGACACTACAGGCAGCCATCAGTTTCCGGCGATGCAACGGTTGTCTATAACTAAAGGACATGCGTTTATATTAGTATACTCAATCACTAGCAGGCAGTCTTTAGAAGAACTAAAACCAATTTATGATGAAATTGTGGAAATTAAGCACGATTTAGAACATATTCCAGTAATGTTGGTAGGGAATAAGTGTGATGAAATTAACCGTGAAGTGCCCACTTCCGAGTGTGCAGATCTTGCTAAAAGGTGGAACTGTGCATTCTTAGAAACATCTGCGAAAACTAACCACAATGTAAAGGAGCTATTTCAGGAATTATTACAGTTAGAAAAGAGACGGACAATGAGCTTACAATTAGAAACAAAAAAGACAAAATCACAAAAAAGGAAAGAGAAATTGAAGGGGAAGTGTAATCTTATGTAGAATGTAGAAACTATAGTACATTCGGAATCTTCGAAGGGAGTACTTTTTGTGTAGATGATACGGCGCATTGTGTAAGGTGTAGATTATACATTCCAACACTTAGACGTGTATTATACACCGCCAAATTATATCGGTAATGAGGTCACAGTGGTAGTTATTTCATTATTTGGACTAATTTAAGACGTTTGGTTGTTTTATGCAGTATTGTTTGGTGAAACATCAATATATAGATATATATAGTGGTGATACTAAGATGTCAGCAATTGTTGATTTGTTTTGGAAAGGTTATATTACCTGTTGTCAATATGCAGATGAAATTGTTTGTTAAGTTCACAAATACTTGATCAGGATGTCAGTTTTGTTTTATATTAAAATGTAAGTTACAATCGAATAGTTTACCTATATTTTTGTTACTACAAGTACACAACAGGCCAATTAAACAAAAATAATGCACCGACTTGACTGGGTTAGAGCTCATCATTTGACAATCATACAATCACACATTTAAGTTTTCATAGTCTTATATCTTTTCAAAACTGAAATTTCTGATGAAACGATACAAATAATATCCTTGTGATTGCTGTATTCTAATGACATTTCACAGTAGCATTCAAACAAGAACACCACAGAGTTATAGGAGATAGCATAATGCAGTATACTACCACCACTATTTATACATTTTGCAGATTGATTTCTTTATAATATAAGATTAATTTTCAAATAAAATTGCCATTTTAAGCAACATTTCTTAATTGTATAAAGCAATTTTGTGTATCAGGTGTCATCGTGGTACCAAAAAGACCAAAAGTGTCCTTTTTAGACTTTGAAAATAAACGTGTCACATCCCATATTACAAGACGTATGTTTTGTCGTTCTGAAATTTTACTGAAATATAACCAGGTCTGGCTCTCACTGCCGGGTTTTTGTTAGTAGTTCATGTTATTAGATTCGCTGCTATTTAATTTGTTATGTCTCACTGATTCGCTTACATCACTATGTTGTTTTACTTGTTTCTTGTTTACATTTATGTTATTTGGTCTTCTAATCTTATGAATGTCCTTTATGAAGGTCATTTCAGAAACACGTGGTGCGTACTAAATTAGATATCTATGTTTTTATTACACTTACTTTAAACTTATTTATTGTCAAAACAAAACATGACAACGGATTAGACACAAGCGTAAGCTCAAGATGTCTTCTCCAATATATATACAAATAATCATAGGCAATATATTACATATCCATATTATAGCAATATTCAGGATATTACACTTGTCAGGTAAAACCTAGATAAAAAGATCATATAATTATTATAAAACAAAGAAGAATGCAAACTAATAATCATTAAATATTTCTTCACGTTATGATGTCTTATGACACTCGCAGAATAAACTTTCCATCAATTACACAATCCGGATAAAAAAAAAATAAGACATACTTAACAACAAAAAGCTCAGACAACGAGAACTGCTGCAAAAACCTGAAATTAGGTCATGTGTTTCTTAAGGGTCAACTTCCTCTACTTAATATATTGCACAAGTCGTGTAAAGATAACAGGAACATCGTGGCTGACATCAAAATGCAAACAGACACGTGAAATATATTTTATGAGTTAGTGAGTTGAAGTTTAACGCAAATGAGCAATTGTTGGGTTATATAGTGTCCAGAACAAGTTATATAGTGTCCAGAACAAGTTATATAGTGTCCAGAACAAGTTATATAGTGTCCAGAACAAGTTATATAGTGTCCAGAACAAGTTATATAGTGTCCAGAACAAGTTATATAGTGTCCAGAACAAGTTATATAGTGTCCAGAACTAGTTATATAGTGTCCAGAACAAGTTATATAGTGTCCAGAACAAGTTATATAGTGTCCAGAACAAGTTATTTTCGGTAATTGATGATAATGTATTATTTGTACTAGACTTACATGATTAAGTGATGATAAGTGATGATAATGTATTATTTGTACTAGACTTACATGATTAAGTGCATTTCCGTAGTGCTACCTCAATGTAGCAACAGTCCGTGGATAAACATGTCTTTTTCATTCAAGACACATTATCCTGACTCCGAGGCAACCAGTCTTTGCGTTTACTCCTTAATGCTACATGCTTAGCAGAGAAGCAGCAAATACCAACTTTATAGTCTTGTTGACCCGACCAGGACTCGATCCCACAAGGCGAGTATGCTAACCATTACATCACCGATGATGTGTGAAACATATGTATGCATTACGTCTATATTGAAAAATAAGATTAAAGTGCTCTACATTATTTTCTGTATAAAATATCGTTAAGTACATTACATTATGTTATTCGCAAGGTGTACTCGATACAACATTACGTGATAAAGTCAGTGACACGGCAGGTAGGAGGTTTTCTCGGTGTTCTCCGGTTTCTTCCTCCAATACAACTGACCACCACGATAAAGCTGAAATATTGTTGAAAGCGGATTAAGCACCATATCCCCCATTGTGAAATAAAACAAATGTAATACATAAAACAAGATGAAGATGTCAATCAATGACAAAGGTGGTAGTCAAAGTACGTTGATCCGTAATGGTCAACGTCTTCTGATTATTTTTATTGTACCCATAATGAAACCTTAATTCACAAAGCCAGTAAAGGAAAAGCAGGTTCGTGATTTAATATTGGAAACATGTCTATAATCAGCTAAGACATGGACATCTGGTACAAACCCATCATATCATAGATCAATTATTGGTTCATAATATAATTTCAGAAGCGATGGCTTAAGTTTTGGATTGATTAATTTGTCAACAAGACAATCTCCTTGTTTGACACTATCTGGTGAACGTTCTGCAATATAACATTTTGTGATACAATTAACATATTAATTAAAACAGTGTTGTTTACAAAACAAGTTACAACTGGGCAATCGAATTCATAATGTTTCAGATATGAAACATTTCTTAGAATAAGCTGATTACCTCTTTTTGGTCAAAATATCTCGAAATGAATTGCGCCAACTTGGTCCGAGTAACTGGAAAATGAAGAGGATATCCGTCTTTCATCAAGTGAGCACTTTCATCTCTGTTTTAAGAGGAGCTTGAAGATACCAAAGGGGTAATCAGAATCCGTATATCGGAGAAGAACAGACAACACAATGTCCAAAGGAAAATGTAAAAAAGGACAAACAACGACCTACAAAACATAAATAAGGCTAAAGATCGAGTACCATGAACACCACTAAAACCCGGGGGTGAAATCAGGTGCTCCGGAAGTGTAAGCAGTTCCTGCTCCACTAGTGGCACCCGTCGTGTTAATCTAGTTACACTTACATAGCATTTCAAACAGTTTAAAGATGTTGTAATAATTGTATGCATATATGCTTTGTGTTTGCTCATCCTTCCTGATACCTACGTTAGCTGGTGTTATATAGTGTTCATTCGTTTTACCAAATACAGGTCCTTCCATTTCTACTCATTTATAACACATTATTTCTCCCTAATCACCAAATAAGTGCCACTTGTAAAGCAGAAACTGCTTACCCTTCAGGAGCACCCGAGTTTACACACCCCCTTCCCCCCCCACATTTTTGTTGGGTTCGTACTATTCGATCTTTAGTTTTCTGTGTAATGTTTTGTAGATCGTTGTTTGTCCTGTTGTTCTTTTTCTTTTGGTCATTGTATTGTCTGTCCATCTTCCATTTACGGCTTCTGGATACCCCTTTGGTATCTTCATACTTTTCTTGTAACCAAACACATACAGATTATAAAAGATTTTAAAACAGGGCCACCTTATTATTTTGTCGAAGGGATAAATAGCTATGAAGAAGGGTTTACAGATACCAAAGGAGTAATCAGAAGCCGTAAAACGAAGGTCGGACAATACAATGGCCAAGAGATAAGGGACAAACAATGATCTATAAAACACTATACAGGAAAATAAAATCATGGGAACCGAACGTATAGCATCACTTCCTTTTCTACTAGTGGCACCTTTCGTGTTATTGTTAAACGATACGAGTACCATGTGAAATTGAAAATCGTGTTGGACACCGGAATAAGTAAATAAATACAAATAAAACAAATAAAATGGGAGAAGAGACCTACCAAACATCATTTTACCCGGCAATCCGCGTAACAAACATCACAACACGGAACTAAAGACATGCAGACATGTAATTGGACAACATGAACAAAACGGAATTCATTAAAGCCAGGATTGAACACATGTGCTCAAGTATATAAACATTATAAAAGGTAAGACCTGCAATATTGTTGAAAGTGCCGTTAAACACCACAACCCTAACCGTAACCATAAATAGTAAAACAACCTATTATCTATTCCTCAACCACTAGTTAAGATTAATGTTCATGGTCATTGGTCATTGGTGTTAGTCGTCACTTTTCAACAATTCTTCAGCTATCGTAAAATGAACGAAATGTTTGTATGGAAACAAACACTTGAGGTGGATTTCGGGGCACGGAGCAACGTCGGTTGTGTTGGCCTTGTGATCAGAAGTCAACATTGTTTGTCCTTTTCTTTAAGTCATTGTATTTTCTCTCCGTCTTTGATTTACTACTTCTGATTACCCCCATGTTATCTTCAAACTTTTCTGATTAACTATAAACACGTCCTGTACAATAGTTGTTAACAGGCTTTAACTTATCATTAATGTTATACTATATTGGTGGTACCTTACTACAAATAGTTATCCCACATAATATCAGAAAGATTCATGTTCATGGATATGGTTATTGGTTATTGGTGTTGTAAACGTCCTGTACTCATCCTTAATATTTATACTATATTGGTGGTACCTTACTGCAAATAGTTATCCCACATAATATCAGAAAGATTCCAGTTAATAAGATTATATTTCTATATTAAAGTCAAGATTGTTTTATGCTTCATAGTAGGCGTTTTCTGTTAGATATTGAAACAAAGCGGAAAATTTCTACTCCAATTCTCCACCAATTTGATTGAGAAGAAACCTTACAATAGTTCATTATTTTATCCGCTCTTCATCATCCTACACACACAATGATTGAACATCTATCAATAGATTATAAAAGATTAATTAGTCTCAAACCATACAAGTGTTACTTTAATTATACGACGGGATCAATCGCTTCTCTGTGATTGTTGTTGTTATAACAATGGTGCCTGTACCAGGAACAACAAGACATATTGAAAGTTGATCATTCTGATTAGATACGACAAGGCTTGGGTGAACATCGTGTAGATGTATAAATTAATAATGGTGTCATAAGCAACAAAGACCTAACTGATCAGTGTATATCAACACGATGTCAATAAAATCTCATTTTATACGATTATAAAATTAAAGTTAATGGCTGTTTCTAACGTCATTTGAGATTGACATTAAGATAAAGTTTCGTATCTTGTTTATGTCCTGACGCAGTATTTCATTAAATCCATCAAACTTTTAAACTTCTGTTTTCAAATATCATTTGGGTTTGACGATATTTTGAATTTCAACAAGGATATAATAAATGTTGGAGAAACCCGAAGGAGAAATCCAGAAACTGGCAACATTAGGTACAAAGGACACAGGACTAAGACAAACAAAACAAAAACAACACAACACGGACCCTTCCGAACACCGGGGGGTCACCCAGGTGCTCGCGCCAGGTAAGCATTTCTTGTGTCTTATAAATTATAAATACACCCGCCGTTTTACTCATTTTTATAGTTAAGTCCGGTAAAAGTCTTGTAGGATGCATTGTCATTTGAGTTATGGATATTTCGTAACGGCCAACCAGACAGTGATGACGACCGTATACTTTTCATAGCAATGACTTTAACCTAGGAGTAACCTAGCCTTGCTTGCGATATTATTCCAGTTAAAATCCTCCCCTCTGCACTATATATTCATTGCCGAAAAATGAAGGCAAAGTTTGATTATAAAACGACATAAGACTCTATTTTCAGTGCTTTTTGTAATAAAATGAACGATTGTTGTCTTCTCAAAGTTAACATCCGACCTTCAGTGATAAGTACAACTCTTGCTCCATGTACGTAAAAAGGAATAGCCGTGCGTATTTATTTGCAGGTAAATACAAACAAAATAGTAGGTGTTTAATACGTAATTTAAACTATTTAGTATATCTTGACAATACAGAATTTGAAATCTGTAATGATGATTTCAATAGATGGCCTTGATAAGTAAAATAAGTCGTTCATGATAAACATATTTGATGCAAGTGGCAAGTGGTAAGTAAAATGAAAAATATAAGACTTTATGACGAGTTCAACTATTGCACGTCATCGTCATGTATTAGAGGGTTGTTGAGATTGTTTTTACTACGTATGGAAAACGTTTTCATCCGCGTCTGTTGTTGTTGTTTTAAGGATATGCTTTACGGTAAAACGTGATAGATAAAGGTATCAATTTCATATCTAAGCAAATTAAAAATAATATGACACAAGATATTTCTAGTTTAGCCTGAGGATACATTCTACCTGAACAGATAATAACAGGATGAAACTAAAAGTTCGTGAAATGAAGCAAGTGGTTGAATGCACATATCGTTATATACTGACATGTAAATATTTGGTAATTACAGTCAAACCTACATTAAGAGATCATCTTTGTTACCTAGAAAAAGTGGCCTTGTAAAACAGGTGACCTCTTAAAAGACAGGACAAGAAAAATGTGACCTTTTAATACAGGTGACTGCTTAATAGAAGTGACTGCATGGGCAGGTTTGATTGTATGTGCACAAACAGATTTTGCAATGCAGTTTTCTGTGTGAAATAAGCATCTCAATAGCACTGCATGTTTCAAATTGTTCATTGGAAGAAAGAGAAACGGAAGTTGTCAGAGAAATCCAAGCTTGACACCTTAATAAAAGATAGTTGTAAACATGACGACCATGACTTCTACAACAAGAGTATTTGAAAAATACAGAATCATGTCTACGTATTCTATATCATTCCATGGTTCACAAATTCAACAACAACACACATTTGATATATATGTGGTTATTGTCTACCTCGTAAGCATCCCACACATATCAACATTCGATGAACGCGCAAATATGTTGTTTGCAACATACACTCTTGTATTAGAATCCAACACTATGCTTCAAATGCTTATCTACCAAAATGACACGATCAAAGAAAAGTCTACTTAAACTTGGTGGAATAGATGAACTTAACGAAACATTTGATAAATTTGAAAAACCGTTAAAAAGTATTAGAGAGGAAATCGAACATGTCAATTGTACCACACATCAGACGTAGAGGTTCTTGAACATGTCAATTGTACCACACATCAGACGTAGAGGTTCTTGAACATGTCAATTGTACCACACATCAGACGTAGAGGTGCTTGAACATGTCAATTGTACCACACATCAGACGTAGAGGTTCTTGAACATGTCAATTGTACCACACATCAGACGTAGAGGTTCTTGAACATGACACAATCATTATCCTTAATTTGCGCACAGAATGTCACATCAACAAGACAAAAACGATGCTACTGAAATTAATAACCTAGCACTAAAAGAAGAAGTGCTAAAACTACACTCACATTTCAGGAAATATAGTCTTAATATCGATCTTTAAATAGACAACTTAGTTTTAAAAGTCTTTTTTTGTCTATAGCAGTTGACATCCCAAATGATTCAAATATTGAATTTCAAAATATGCACTGCTTAGTGGGAAATATAATCGCACATCTGCAAATATCAGGAGACGGTGTGGGAGGCTACTACTTACGGATAACCTCAAATATTCCCTTTTCATGCAGCTACCTGCATAACTCGTAGAACGTGGTAAAACTACAAACAAATAAAGGAATTGTAGCACAATGGTTGACGATCAGATCAAATATAGTGTGTGACAGATTGTTATTAAAAAATATGACCACATCAATCAATCACACGATACTGGGCGTAATTGCCTGATGGCTCGGGGTACACAAATCAGTAGCCGGGAATGTAACATTATTTAACTTGCATAGCACCTGAATTTGTATAGTGGGTTAAAATATCAAAATATGTGTATTTTATTGATGCAAATATTATAATGGTTTGTATGTGTATATCACCAGAGGTTTCAAAGTATCCATTTATTGAATATTAATTATTAATTGAAATGTTCACAAAATACAAGTGATGATTTGCTATTTACATGCTAGATCGTCAAAATAATGTGACTATGTAATCGTAGATGATAATTAAAATGATTTGTTGACAATCGTTTATGATGTTGAAGATACTGATATTTCAGTTTATAATATACTCAAAGAAAGAAATATTCTAGAAAAAAGTTTGAAGATACCAAATGGGTAATCAGAATCCGTAACTCGAAGAACAGACAATACAATGGCCAAAAGAAGAGGGACAGAAGGACAAACATTGATCTACACAACACTATTCAGAAAACTTAAGATCGAGCAACACGAATCCCACTAAAAACATAGGATGAACTCAGGTGCTCCGGTAGTGTGAAGCAGTTCCTGTTCCAAATACGGTACCCATCGTGCTATTCTTGTTATAGGCACGGTGATGAACGAGGAAAAGACCCCGCATTGCGACAAGCGGAACATACATGTGGGTCTAAAAAGGTTAGCAAAAATCGGATAATGTCACCTATGACTGAGAGAGGAAAACCTTAGTTTTGTTAATACATGATTTGGAATTTGAATTTGAATTTTTGGTGTTTAACACCACTTTCAGCAATATTTCAGCTATATCATGACGACCAGTTTTAGTGGTGGAGGAAGCCGGAGAGAACCAACGATCCTGAGCAAACAACTGGTAAACTTTATCACTTGCGGCTGCGAGTTGAGTGCACCCTTTTTTGTAATTTACAAAGCTGGGCGCGAACCCACGCCGTATTGGTGATAGACTTGTATGAGTTGTTAGATCCAACGACCTAACTCATTGAGCCACCCGGGCCCCTTACATGATATGGGAGCTGTAAATGTCGATACAAATATAGATCTAATAGACCATGTCAGTGTAGAAGCAGCTGATACACTCGGGGACTAATAGTCCACCAGCAGAGGTATCGACCCAATGAAGAAACGAAGAATTAATATGATTCAAAATAGTAGCTTTATACGAACGATGTAAACGAACGTCTTCTTTCTAGTAGATAGATATGCTTGATAATTTAACTTTCATATTATGGATTTCAATACAATGTTCGAGGATATCAATAATAGCATACACTTTACCTGATAATAACCACAAATTCGTCACCCAAATTTAATTGATAATCCACGCGTTGGATCCTTATCTTCTCTTAACTGCAAATTCGTTACCTAAATTTCTAATTATTAATCTCGCAGGTTAGATTGAGAGCAACAAAGTAATTAATGTTATACCACAATTAATGTTAATATTTTGGTCTCAATTCACGACAACATACCCGAAACAGTGAATAATATTAATTGTTGATCGGGGTTAATAATAATGTAGTTATATAAGACCACCTAATACAAATAATAAGACATGGTTTATCCGGGAATGCAAGTGTAAAATGCGACGCATTTGACCAAGCTAAGCACGTTTATAAATGCAACCATTGAGCGTATTGGAAACAATATCTACACATCAGGACACACACGTTTAAACAAGAAAATGGGGAGAAATCAGGGCGTGATTGTAAATGTGACAAACACATCATATCCGTGGTCATTGGAGACATAGATATGCCCTACAATATCATGCCGACCATAAAACTTGCGAAGTGATAACGTGTTGGCTTTATTTGACATATAAAGAGGTATCAGCTGATTTCCAGCTAACACTGTTTGACGCTATGTTAAAGACGATTTTATTTCGTGGCTGTGATGAGGTCTTGGTCAAATACGAAAAATTATGTGCAGTTAAATTTTTGTATGCGAATTTTGGAATATTCGAACTACAAATTTTAAGTGTGCGATAATGGTGAACTGGATATTTTTCCTTTGAGTATCACTGTTAACATTAGATTGATTTCTTTTTATGTGCTATGCACTGTCAGTTTGAGAAATAAAGAAAACTGATGATTGGTGAGAAATTAAGTAGTTGTATGTGTTATTATTTACTTAAAAAAAGATGTTCAACATCTTAATATTGTTTGAATCGTATAATATACATTTTCATTGATGCAGATACATTGCGTTATACTTGTCACCCTAGATAGTTCTGGTCATGGAATATACGTCAAACAAGTATTACAATACTAGTCTATCAAAACATGGCATCACGATTTGCAATCGTCTACCATCTAGTTTACAATATATTCTATTCTCATAAGTATTTAACGAAATCATCGAGTTTCAGTGGATTTTGGATCACTTAAATATGAATGCCTTACTTCAAATTTCCCATTGAAACTGGTCAGCGCTATTGAACTGTTGCTGAAAACCGCATGTCATGCATGATTTAGATATAGGAAAATAATTTTATTAGTTGTACGTCTCCAGAATTGATTGTCCTTAAGGCAAGCCTTATACCAAGGTATTATACAACTTACAAATGTAAAGAAAGATTATCTGGTTTATTGTTATACAGCAATATCAGCTAATAGTATCATTGCTTTATTTAAAAAAAATTACTTAGATATTATGTCATGGCATGTCATACTTTCCATTATGCATACACGATGTAGTTTGTACTGTTCATTTCGCTATAGGCCAACACCGTCGTATCGAGTGTGGTAAATCATAGATTGGAGCCGTGCTTGGCTTCCCGTTCAGCACGTGGACTAAGGAGTAAGAGAAAAGGCTGGTTGGCTCAGAATCAGAATAATGTGTTCTAGTAGAGAGACTCATGGTCTGTTGTGTCAGTGAGCTTGCGAAATCCAGCTCAGCATATTGGTCTAATACAAAGACGACAACACCCCCGTCTCATTGAATGTAATTTGTTCTCACCTTGATATATTTGCAAATTTGCTCATTTGGCGTTTATCAACACCCACTCACTCATTAGATCATAGTTCCATTGTTAAATTGTAGCTCATATTTCTTTGTCTCAGCCTTGTTTAATATATATTCTTCCATGAAAATAAAGCATATTGCATGTCAACGTGTGTTTTATTGCCAAGTAGAGAATAAAATAGGACGTGAATTCGTTTACAATTAATTCATGTTGACAACCTAGATCATTAAGTCTGTACTAGGTAATCTTCATCTATAATAGAGACGAATGTACTTAAGGCTGACCTAAATTCTCTAGTTTTAAATTAGAAATAAAGAAGTTCTAAGTCGTCCTACATACGATCTGTATCGCGGCAATTAAAGTCAGTGTATCGCTCATTTAGTCCAATTTGCTTCTGGCATCTGTGACAAATATAAAGCCTTGACATTTAAAATCGTGACATGCGGGGTAAAATTTATTACAATTGTTATAGATCATCCGTCTTCCAGGAATTAAGTGTGTTAATATCTTCTATGGTGTCTGAAATATGTGCTGGGTTTTTGTACTTGTCATATTTTTATATCTGGCTTAAACATATTTTTTTTAAATCAATAAACTTTGGAAATCTAATAATCGGTGGTTTTCTCCGGATACTAAGGTTTCTTTCACCAATAAAACTGACCGCCGCGATGATAACAAGGATTAAGTATGCGCTAGGTGTGGAACTCCTCCATGATTGTATAGGAGTAAAATCTTACAATATATAGATTAGAAACAAATCCCTGGGGGCACGGCCATTCTTGAAAATGAAAATTTCCACTACTGCGATAATAACTTTACTAATGGTCGTGTTTGGTATATTTTACATGATAATTGGTATTAAATAACATACTTGTTGGTACATTTTTATACCTTCCACTGATTTTTATGTAATTTAGATAGTACAAAATGTGTTGCAAATAAATGTGCTGCTGCAGTGTCCTTGCATCTGTTCTTGTCATTTCTGTGTTTTTGGAGTTGGATGTTTGGCGGAGATAACTGGTTAGCATTGTTATTTTGTTTAGTAAAACATAGATATCTTATTAAGTGTTCATAACAGGTTCCTGGAATAACCTTCAACAATCAGGGTTGTTCATAGTCAAATGATTGTAAACCCAAATGATATATAAATGTCTTTAGGAGCCTAAAGGACTAAAACAGGATACCCAAAATCGGCAAAGATATAACCTATGTCTGATAGAGATTGAGGGGTGGGGTTGTGGTGCTTAACGCTACTTTCAGCAATATTGCTTTTAGATCGCGGCGGTCAGTTTTATTGGTGAAAGAAACCTTAGTATCCGGAGAAAACCACCGACCTGTCGCCAGTCACTGACAAAGTTCCAAATATTGATGTACAGAAAAATAAAACATTGCAGCATGAGTCTTGTGTATTTGTTACCTTCTCTTAGATAGAACGATTTTTAAACAGTAATAGTACAAACAACATAAACCCTCGTTCTGGCAAACTACAGACTCCAAAATCACTTGTAGCAAATTGTAAGTCTATACTTGACAGTATTGACCCCCTCCCATTGCGCAGGCTTTGTGAACATGAGTTCGTATATATCTAAAGTAAATTTTGACTATAGACGTGACAGATTTTACAAACAAGTGTTGAAAGTGCGTATATTAACACAAAAAAATGAGAATCGTAAGTGGAGAAGCACAGATCATATATATTGTGAAGTACAATGCATATTTGATACTGATGGGTGTTTATGGGTAGAATAACAAAAACCATATCACGGTATATTTAGTTAATTCTAATCACCAGCATTGACACGTGTTTGAATGTACGTAAAATGTTTCCAATTACTCAGTTAAAACTAAATGCATGTATTATGTTTTGTGGTCTTCAGTAAATTCAATTGTTAAAACAGTTCTATCAGTTATCAAGTAGACATATGTTTTTTTCTTAGATAATCACAGGTTAGAGCTTATCGGAAATAGTTTGTGGTATACAGTTTGACAGTCAGTATATGATTTCAATAAGCTATCGAATCTTCTTTTTGAAATGCAACCTGGTTCTTTCTTGCGAATAAAATCGTAGATATCCAATTTAGTGCGCACTTCATGTTTGTATATAAACGTATCCTCTACCAGAAAAGTTCATATCGAAGTTAAAAGAATGATGAAAATTGTTAAAATTGTTAATCTGAACAAATACAATTTAAGATTACTTCCATTTTGTATATGGATATTCATCTCAACAAAAACTGTCAATGACTGTGACAGATTGATATTTTATATGTGTATTCGTGTTCAAATGAATCTCAAGTGATTTTTTTTTAATTGTTATTCAGCAGAGAACATAGGATTATACACTGTCTTTGGCTAGCAATGTCACGACCACGACCGTTAAATTTAATTTCAGTATATCTTCGATTGATCCGTACAAACAAATTTAAAAAAAAAGACGTATACACAAACAATAATGTCAGCATCGGATGCTTTAGAATTGCGAATATTCCGAATTTATTCAACAACATGTTGAACAAGAGTACAATAGTGTCGGAAAAAAAACGTAGATATCAAATTGAGTGCGCACGACGCGTTTCTGGAATAACCTTCATCAGGTACACTAAAAAACGAAAGATTGAAAAGCCAAATAAATTAAAGTTTTGGGAGCAATAAAAACCAAAGGGCCTAAGCAGGATATTCAAAAAAAGGTTGCAACCACATGAATGTTGTCTAACAGGCTGTGATCCCAAGTGCTTGTATTGTAATATTGAATCTCAAAAACCTTCACACCCCGTAACAAACGCTCATGGCCTTGCCATGGTTTCCAGTTAAACAATAAACATCGTGCTCAGTTATGGAATAACTTCCTGTCGTGGGCGTTTAAACATTTAGAACATTCATTCTGTCATGTAGTTTAACAAGGAGCAAATCACATATCTAAATGAAGTAGAACTCAGAGTGGTCGATAAACCAGACCTGTCAGATGATGAACGTTGACTATGTTTTATCCTTGAATTATATTTCAAAAGATAGAAATTAGTACGAGTATTAAATTACTTATTAAAAGTAAAAATTTAATAATAAATATGAAAACATTGATTGGAATGAAAATATCTCAATGAAAACAATACGTCAAGGCTATAACAATTTATTGTGTTCATCAGAATGTGGAATCTACGGTATGATGAAAACACACGAATATACTGCAATATTTAATATGCAGACTTTAATGAAAATGGATGCTACAAGATACAAAATGGCAGTTCATAATCCAGGTAGAATCTCTAATTGTTTTACTTGTTATATTATTTTGTGTTTGCTTTGTGTTTCATTGCTGCTGTTTTTGGCGCTCTATGTTGTGATTTCTTTGTACTACTATTATGAAAAGATAGTTAAGCAGTGATGGTCAACATTTCCACCAATATCAACAAAAAGAACATCTCCCCTCTAAACCACTGAACATAAGAAGCCCACGACAAGCTTGGGACAGGCACAAAAATGTCAAATATTGCTATTTTGCTTTTGTCGTAAATCTATGAAAAGACTATAAATATTCTACAATAGTTAAGAATGTGAGACAGTTTGTTCTCTGCTAAAATATATATTAATTGTTGGTTGAACTTGTAGATTTATCTTTTACCAAAAACTATAGAGCATGGGCTATGGCTTAGGTGCTGTAGATATATTTTCACAATTTGCAGACCTTTATTGCGTCTGGTCTCGCACTAAATCCGTCCAGTTTCTGTATGTTCATGACTAACCGACATACTATCTATCCAATGTCTCCATTGTTATCATCTGTATTTATATCCCTCTAGTCTGTAACTAGCATATTCTACCCTTTAGACAAGTAGTCAGGTGTGTGACAATTTCATTTTCCTGGCTATATTCAATTTTCCGACATGTTTGTGATCGTATACTAGTATTATGTTTATTTTTAGTAGCGACGTTATATATTTGTACCATGGTATGGATAGTGGTAGCAAGATCTACTGCTGTCATGGCATTCCTGTAGAGCAACAGTCCAAGATAACATAGTTATCGGACCTAGTGGTAGTAGGATGCACAAAGGCCGTGACTGTCTAATGGACTGACAGTCAACCAAGACCATGATATCGGTCCAACATGGAAATAGTATAGACCTAGGGGTATTCAGATCCATCGAGATCATAAAACCTTCGGGGACTACCACGTTACTAAGATAACGTTATCGACTTAGTAGTAGTAAAATGTACAAAGATATTGCTACCCTCGGGGACTAACAGTCCACGATGACATGGGTATGATCTAGAGAAAGTTCTGAAAATATCATAAAACCTTGTTGATCAACAGTCGAACATGACAAAGGTATAATGATTATTAGATCTATGAAGATCATGAAAACCCCCATGAGCATCAGTCCAACATGACAAATATGGTTATTAAGATCTACTAAAGATATAATGACCTAAAGATCCAACTGTCCACCAAGCATTCCATGTACTAAATGAGCATTTATTAAATGATGTCATAGAATTATCGTATACACGACAGAGCATCACCACATCAATATCTAGTTATGATAATTAACATTATGTTTGTCGTCTTGTGTTTACTTTGTTTTAATAACGTGTAAAATCATTGATTTCCATTTTTTGAAATGACATTCAACTGAACAAGTAAACAATGCCTTACCATTTTAATATCAATGGTACATGAAGAATCATTAAAAGAGCTGTATATTGGATCTAATTTAAGAGAGACAACTCTTGTCAGAACGTTGGACTGCTTCGATCATATAACGTAAAAATGCAAATCAAATGGGGAACTTTTGTGTGTTTGTTTTGTTTTACCCGATGATATTTCAAGATTAGAAATAACGCATTTTTGACTCCGCTGAGATAAAAATGTAGATTCCATTTGTTCTTTCTCCTTAATGCTGTGTGCTTAGCTGAGAAGTAACAAATACCGATTTGATAGTCTTTGATTTGACCCGATGAAGACTCGAACTCACGATCTATCGCACGTTAACCATTACACCACCTATGCGGCTCCTTTTTATGAGTGATATGAAATTAAGCTTTAATAATAAACATATCCTATATTTTTTGTTAGTGTTCAGACTATCAATTTGTTTGATTCTAATCTTTTGACATTGAGCATTGAAGCCACAGGGGGCTAAGTGCGTCCGAAAATCCGAAGTCGTACACATGATGGGCCGCCCACGTCACATCTGTGTACAGACTTTCCCATGCGTGAACGAGTCATTTTGACTGGCTAAATACTTTCATCCATTCAAATTATGTTAAAATGTCTTACCTTTCGCCAATTTATATGCCCTTTAAGTCTGATTTTGAAAGAAATCCACTTTCCATCATTCACAAACACCACAGACTTGAAAATACGAGAGAGTTCTAGCGGGCTGAACTGATTGAACAGCCAACCAACCGTTAGAACTCTCTCGTATTTTCTAGTCTGTGGTGTTTGTGAATGGTGGAAAGTGGATTCCTCCCCTTGTATTATATAGTAATATTTTTTTCGAACGCACCTAGCCCCTGTGGTTGAAGATACCAAAGATGTAATCAGAAGTCGGATATCGAAGAACGAATGACAACTAATCACAAAGCACTACACAGAAAACTAAAGATTAACAGCACGGATCCACAAAACACGAGGTGAATTCGGGTGCGCTATATTAGATATCAACGTTTTTGGTTATTATGTAAATTTCAAGAAATTAGTTGACTTTGGTATATTCATATTAATGTATTGGCGGTCATAAATTGTCAATTGACCACAAAATGTGCAACCCAAAGTACTTGCATTCGTTTGTTTAATTAAAACAAGTTTTTTTTTAAATTACAATCGCCATCAACTTTGACATAGTGAAGTTCAATTTTATATGCCTTACTCTGCTTTCAGAAATCAATAAACAGTTTAGGGAACGACCATTTAACTTGAAAAGGGGGGGGGTATGGTTTTTTCCTAAGAAAATATTCTGATTCCCAATGTTGCTGAAAAAAATATTCTGGTGATTTTGGTGGAGGGGAAAAAAATAATCTGATTCAGAGTTTTTGTCAAATAACCTAATGTTAAATTCTGGAAAAAAAAAATTCGTGCTTTGCGCGACAAAAAAAAAATTCTAACTCTCATGTTGTCCGAAAAAAAATTTCGGAACGAAAAAAAAAACCATACCCCCCCCCCCTTTAAATGGTCGGTCCCTTACGACGTGTGAAACGAGATCAACACCTACATTACTATCTATATCCGGATTTCTCATCTTTTTGCATATTTTTTATAAAAACAATATTCTTGTAAGTTTCGTATAGTGTTTAGTCCCCAATTGTACGTTTGGCTACCGAATGTTAACATACTGGGCCCTGGTTTCCATTTTTCCGCCCGAAAAAACTTGTGATCCCATTGGATATTCCATGTGGAAAATAAATTATTGAAGATAAATAAATAATGACGGATTCAGAATGATGTATCACGATGGAAATTACTGGGTTCTAGATCTAGGACGACTCTTTTAAATAGTATTTTGTAACATTAACAAAATGCAGAATGAGACAAAATGTGCATAAATGTAAAACTATAAGAACGTATTATATGTTGTCAAAACAAAACAAAATAACAGATAATATGATTAAGTATTGTGTTATTGATTCGTGTGTGGTCAATAAAGCCAATCCTAATAATGTAAGCTACACGTCAGAACTATAGAAATAGAGCCCTGTTAATCATTTAAAGCCAAAAGGTATGTGTATGAACTCATCGACAGACTAAGAATGACAATGGAGGAAATCAGAAAATGTTGAATTATACACCCCCTTTTAACTAATAAAACATACATGTATATGGGTTCTCGGTTGTACTATTCCGTTATCGAATTTTATAATTAACATAAACAACCAGACACAACCTTAAATAACAATGATGGGTCAGTATATCTAGCATTCAAAAGTCACATTCCTTTCAGTCTCTGTTCAAGGTTATTCCTCTCTATATAAGAACATCATTAAGATTTGTGACATTTGAACGATTAAATTCATTATTCTGACATTTTTTGTTACCCAGTGTCATGTAGCACATATTCAAGATTCTAGAGAACAAAAACCGGAACCTGTGTGTGATCATGTCTAGATTGGATTGCACAGAGCTATATACAATTAATAATTGTAGTTCAAGGTCATTTATGCATGTTGTTGTTCTCTGTAAATTTTACAAGTCGTAAGATACACACATAATTATCATATTACATAGAAACCCTAATAAGATAATATGATATCAGCGAGTTATCTGGTAGCTCTACTTAAATAGCTAATTAACTTTTGAACAGAAGAACTACTTCGTAATTGCAACTCTTTTCTCAACGGAATTGGTCTTAATTATAGTTACAGAACTATCTAATGGTCTGAACTCTTCAGTCTCGTTGTCGTATTATGGCCATGTAGGTTATATTGTCTTTACTTGTTTGACATTTTTAGCCGTTACTTAATTGTTGTATCTGAAACGCACTGCTTTATTCTTTGCAATGACAAGAAGTGGTTGTGGATGTAGTCATAACCGATTTGTTATTAGCTCCATCTTTTCTTAGTTTATTTGCGGCCGAATTTCCATCAAAGATGCAAGCTTTAGAATAGAAATGGAAATATTGATTAAAAACATATTTTAAAAAAATTGATAAGATATATTATTACAAATGTAATAACAATGAACATTTTAGCGAGTCCGCATTAAAGTAGTTCACATTTGACTGTCTACAATACCAGTTGAAATATTTATTGAAGATAAAAGGTTAAACAGTAATACAGGAAAAACGAGAAAGGAGCCACAACAATATAGGTCATTCCTCTGTCAAGCATCAAACTTTTAAGCACAAAAATGATTACAATAGAAGGCTGTGCATCTCTTATTTTGGACAGATTTTACCGATCATAGAAAGAGATACATGTGCCATGGTGTGTACATGTGCCATGGAGTGTACATGTGCCATGGAGTGTACATAGTTCGTGTGAGTTGTACCTCCATCTCTGACAGTTTTCATTCAACATTGCCCACACTTTTATACCATTTCATTATTTCAATAATGGTTAACGGGGAATTTGCGGTAGTGCCTACCGCCAAATTTTGTGGGCGGAGCTTATCAGTAAAAATCCCTTTTGATATGAACAGCATATTTATGAAACTGTATGTCACATGACCAACGTGACCAAGGTCACATACCTCAGAAATTTGAAGTGATTTTGTAGGTTTTAGGCTGATGAAGAATATTATTTATAATATGACTAACAGTTTGGTAGGGAGAAACACTAGTGACCATGCCTGTCAAATATTTTGCACCAAAAGTAATTATGAAACTATGTATCATTGATATTTCCCCCTCGAGATGACCGTGGCCAAAATAATGAAGAAACTGAATGTTTGCTCCGCCCACAGCTATTTATACCCACGCTTCCCCTTTAAGACATCGGCTCTCTTTAATAGAACTAATGTTATACATATGAAAACTTCTATTTCACGAAGATTAAATATATTGTGTGTTTAAATGTTAGAGAAAACCGAAGAGGCAATCAAGAATGGAAAATCCAGAGACAGTGGCAACATTGGGTACACAGGACGAAGACAAACAAAACACAAAAACACAACCAACACAGAAAACTAAAAAGATGAGCACCACGGACCCCACTAAAAACACAACACAGAAAACTAAAAAGTTAACAACACGGACCCCACTAAAAACACAACACAGAAAACTAAAAAGATGAGCACCACGGACCCCACTAAAACACAACACAGTAAACTAAAAAGATGAGCAATACAGACCCCACTGAAAACACAACACAGAAAACTAAAAAGATGAGCACCACGGACCCCACTAAAAACACAACACATAAAACTAAAAAGATGAGCACCACGGACCCCACTAAAAACACAACTCAGAAAACTAAAAAGATGAGCACTACGGACCCCATTAAAAACACAACACAGAAAACTAAAAAGATGTGCACCACGGACCCCACTAAAACACAACACAGTAAACTAAAAAGATGAGCAATACAGACCCCACTAAAAACACAACACAGAAAACTAAAAAGATGAGCACCACGGACCCCACTAAAAACACAACACAGAAAACTAAAAAGATGAGCACCACGGACCCCACTAAAAACACAACACAGAAAACTAAAAAGATGAGCACCACGGACCCCACTAAAAACACAACACAGAAAACTAAAAAGATGAGCACCACGGACCTCACTTAAAAACACAACACAGAAAACTAAAAAGATGAACAACACGGACCCCACTAAAAACACAACACAGAAAACTAAAAAGATTAGCACCACGGACCTCACTAAAAACACAACACCGTAAACTAAAAAGATGAGCAACACGGACCCCACTAAAAACACAACACAGAAAACTAAAAAGATGAACAATACAGACCCCACTAAAAACACAACACAGAAAACTAAA
>MJUT01023286.1:97213-142634 GCA_002080005.1 Gigantidas platifrons
ACACAGAAAACTAAAAAGATGAGCACCACGAATCCCACTAAAAACACAACACAGAAAACTAAAAAGATGAGCACCACGGACCCCACTAAAACACAACACAGTAAACTAAAAAGATGAGCAATACAGACCCCACTAAAACACAACACAGAAAACTAAAAAGATGAGCACCACGGACCCCACTAAAAACACAACACAGAAAACAAAAAAGATGAGCACCACGGACCCCACTAAAAACACAACACAGAAAACTAAAAAGATGAGTAATACGGACTTCACCAAACACCAGGGGTGAAGCCAGGTGCTCCCGTAGGGTAAGCAGTTCCTGCTTCTTATAAGACACCCGTCGTGTTATTCATATCTACAATCAGGTCCGGTTAAAGTCTTGTGGAAAGCACTTACATGACCACATCATTTCTCTAAGATGGGATAGTTAGGTCCATAAAACTAGTATAACCCGCCACTCTTTATTGAAGTGTCTGTACCAAGCCAGGAAAGTGAGCAGCCATGTACTTGTGTGTCTACGATTTTTCTATTGGATTTTAGAAATGTTCCGACAGAGTGGTATGTTTTGTTTGTAATTTTTGTGCATAGTCATAAAACATTATACATGTGTATGAATTGTTCAAATATTTCACAAGTTATAATCTGTATGTTTTGTAAATCGTTGTTTGTACTTTTGTACTTTTTTCTATTGGTCATTGTGTTGTCTGCTCTTCTTCGAAATACCGATTCTGATTACCTCCCTTTAGTAACTTCAAACTCTTCTTACACATGTAGTTTCTTAGATTGTCACATCAACTCCAGATATATCACTATTACAAACACGTGTAAACTCTAATTCTTCCAATCGTAATAACACATTGAGCTTTTGACCAATCAAGCTAAACAAATAATTTAATTATTCTGTATCTGTCACGAATTTCCCCTCTGTGCGTACTAAACTAATACCAATCTATGTATATTAATAAACCATACAATTATCTAGATTAAACAATGGTATTAATAATAAAGACATATCCTACACTAGCAGAACTATGAAAGCGGTCGATGTCATTTCACATAGATTTATCAAATAATAAATGTTTACATTACAAGACTATCAAAATAAAACTACATTGTATTTCATTGTTTCACATTCCCAGTTGCTCTAACAATGACGCCTTCGCTATTTAATATTATAGATTACGTTTAAACAATACATGTATGTCTGTTATGTTGTAATGTAAATGTTAGCGGCGAACACAGCCCCCACACAGGGGTATCACCGACCTCCCGTACATTAATATCAGATAAGGTTATCTAAAGAACACCACAACTTGGGGGTGGCGGGCACTAATCAATGACATAGGTAGTTGTAAATAAGAAGATCAGTTCACGGAGTCACTTCCTGGACATTTACCCAGCATATTATATACAATTAATTACGAAGAATAATATATTAGGTACCGTCAATCAAAACACACACGTCAAACAACGGTACAGACATTCAACTATGTTGTCAATCGATGGATCAACTAAAACGCTTTATATATCCTCAGCTGATGGAATCATCAATGAAACTGACAATCCTTTTTTATAGAAAAGTTGTTATTCTAATCCATTGATACTATTGCGGCATTATGTATTCACAGATCGCATACCACTTGGCTAAGTTGTTTTTTCTAAGTGCTTGCATGATTCAATGTCGATACTGTTGACATCCCTGATCTCTGGTGTATAATAAATACTCTCACTAGCTTGCATGGTTCAATGTCGATACTGTTGACATCCCTGATCTCTGGTGTATAATAAATACTCTCACTAGCTTGCATGATTCAATGTCGATACTGTTGACATCCCTGATCTCTGGGGTATAATAAATACTCTCACTAGCTTGATAATCTGCTTACTCTGTGTCTGTACTGGTGTCATATAATATTTCTCCTTCGTCATTTCATTCATATATTATGTGTTTTTTCCTTTCCTATATGTTTATGAATCATTTATAGGAAGTATAGGCCATGCATCTTTATTGTTCCGATTTACAGACGAATTATTACCCGATACATGGGTTGTATCATCGACGTCACCTCTTCTCTTTTGACTTTGGAGGTCCCATTCCCAGAGATGATGACGAAACTAGTTACTTCATAACGATGGCATTTCAGATCCATTGTATGTTTTTTCCCAAGAAGAACATGTTTATTTAATGGAGGATATTACTTGTTAAGCCGAAATGCGATAGAAAACCAATACTAGAACAGTCAGGTGAGTGATTTGATCACGTGATATGAATCTGCGGCTACTGTCTATATAGCCTGATGTCCCCGGTCGGGCGTCCATTCGGGTAGTGAGTCTCGAATCATAACACACTTAATTAAGTTTTTGCACAGCACGTTGTATTTGCTATATAATTATTGTGAATTTGTATTTGTAAAGTTGGTCAAAAATGTCAAAACCACCAGATGATGGCTTTGATTTAGACAATTATGATTACACAGAATATGCTAGCGCACACGAAAGTGAACCCCCTTCGAGTACGGATTGCGAGATGGGAAATGAAAATCCATGGACACCGGCGCGTCGCCACAAAAAAAGGAAGGCCTCTGGGTCTCCTTTAGTAGTAAACTCGTACAGTGATGCTGTACTAAGCACCATTAAAAAGGTACCTCAAACCCCTAGACAAAGTGTCATAAAGAGTAAAAATAAATATATATGTATTATTTATTGTAATACTGAAAAACTTGGTAAACAAAACCAAATTAAAGTACAAAAATTGTTATCCAATCTGGTAGGGTCTGTTAAAAGTATTAACAGCACAAAAACAGGTAACTTGATTGTTGAATGTTATGACAATCAACAACACAAAAATTTGTTAAAATCAACTCACCTTGGTGAGTGGCTAATCAAGGTATATATACCTAAATCCATGAGTACATCAATAGGGTGCATTTATAATGTACCTCTGGATATCCCAGAGGAAGACATTACAGATGTACTTATACAGCAAAATGTAACAAAATGTATCAGAATGACATATTATAATAAAGAAAAAAAAGAAAGACAGCCCTCTACCACTGTCAAATTGTATTTTAATGTTCCAGAACTCCCAGTTAAAATTGCTCTTGGTTTCAGGATGTACAAGACAAAAATATTTGTCCCTAAACCAATTCAATGTTTTAATTGCCAACAGTTTGGTCACATGCAATCAGACTGTAGCAAGCACAAAGTATGTTTTAAATGTGGACAACAGCAGGAAAATAAAGAATGCACTGCTGATACACCCAAATGTGCAAACTGTAAAGGGGACCACCCTTCCAATAGTAAAACCTGCCCCAAAAAAATCGAAAAAACACTAGTTATGAAAAAAGTCTTAGTGGAAAAGTGTACTCCACAACAGGCTAGAATAGACATAAAAACTAAACCAAAACCTGTAAATAAACCAAAAAGCAAAATAGCCAAAGACACTGTATATTTTGTTCCGGATAAAAGTGATATTGAAAATGTTAACAATCTCATCTTGTTTTTGGTACTTATTTTGGGTAAGTTACCCAAAATTATCGACCCAAAAACAAAAATAGAATATATTACAGAATTAGCTGTCAAATTATTTGACATTAAGCTTAATGTTGAACAAATACTAACTGAGTACTTATCAATGTATTAAGTTGAAATCTATGATTTCTTTTTTTACTATTTCAAGTGCATTCATATCGTAATGTATTTTAAAAATATCCATATTCATAATGACAGAATCAATTAATATTGTACATTGGAATTGTCAGGGTTTTAATGCTCATGGACCAGAATATATATGGTCACTAAGCAAACAAAAACATATACCTGACATTATATGCTTACAGGAAACTTTTTTTTTCAAAATAGTAATGATCATCTTGATATTACAGGATATACACTAGCAAACTTCTCAACAAGAGATATTAAAAGAGGAGGTACTGCCATATATTGTAAATCACATATAAATTATACTGTCAGAAATATCGACACTGTATTAGAAGTGTCAGCAATCGACATCAAACTTAATAATAAAACAACTACTATTGTAAATGTATAATAAGACACATTTAAGTTTTTGTGTTCAAAAATAACATAGGTATATAGGGAATAATGACGTTAAAAATTAATATTTGTGTTTAAATCATGATTTCTCCAAAAGTATTAATCATAAAATTATTTCAAAATTATCAGAAAAAGTAGCAACCAATTCTGAGATTATTGGTGTAAATTTCATCAAAATCTGACCGCAAATGACTTCAGGATATTGATTTAAAAAAATGTGGTTTTATATGAAATATAATATAGTAAATTATTTGAGTGGGAACAGATATATGGCAAATAACTGTAGATAAATTCCAATAACTTACATCAAAATAACAACAATTTAAAAATGTATCTGAAATCAAGGATTTGTATAGTATACTATACAAATCCTTGCTGAAATATAAATTTACTTGAATATATTGATTTTTTAAATTCATGAAAACTAAAAAAAATATTAGTTGGTGTTCAATCCAGATAGACACACCACAGGCATTTGACCGATGGACCTTAATTTCCCCGTGTTTGCCACGGGGGTACGTATTTTCAGGGCTAGTAACGATGTAGGGCCTCTATTTAATTGTGGGTCCTGTGTCCACACGAATACTATAGAAAAATACACAAGGTAAGAAACAAAATTGTCCACAAACCCGGAGGTCGACTTATTTTCTGTTACGCGGCACGCGATTGGTCAATTCTTTTCCGGAAATTTGCCTTGACCAATCGCGTGCTGCGTAATAGAAAATAAGTGGTCGACCTCCGTGTTCATTGAGAATCTGTCTTGGGAACAGATAGTCGCGATCGGGGATATATATGCAAATTAGTACGAATATGAGAGTAAACCAGTGGCACAACAGCTGATGGGGGTCCACAAGGTTAGTGCATTCCATCCGTTTATTTTTCAGAAATCAGGGAAATCGACAATAATAAGAAATTTAGCAGTACGCCGCCATTTTCAGTGATTTTGTTTCTTACCTTGTGTATTTTTCTATAGTATTCGTGTGGACCCAGGACCCACAATTAAATAGAGGCCCTACATCGTTACTAGCCCTGAAAATACGTACCCCCTGGCAAACACGGGGAAATTAAGGTCCATCGGTCAAATGCCTGTGAGACACACTGCTTATTTCCAATGGGGGCCTTCGCTGTTGTAACATAATGTTGACATTCCGACAACATCCTATTTACGTGTAAAACATGTACGTTACATCCACCTCAGTGAGTGCAAAATTTAATAAAATTCAAAAGCGCCGGTAAATGGTAAATGGCTATTTTGCCGGCACTGATTATTATAGTAAATATAAGGTGTCTGATGTTGTGCCAGTTCTTGTTATAGTAAGATATTACTGCGTTCGGACATTCGTTGCAGAGCTTGTTTTAATGGAGTAAGCAATATCTTGTTTAATATCTGATAATTGCCTTTGTCGTGAAGAGAGTTTCATGTATTTCATGGTTATGATCTTCACATAATTGTTTATAACTAGCCTTTTTCCATCAGAAATTGTACTTAACTGGATGAAGGATGGACAGCTTTGTTTGAAGGTAGACTGGTTTGGACGCTGTCCTGAAATAAGATGTTTGACAGTATCATTTCTATTGAGAGCACAATAAGTGTTTTCAATACAATCTAAAAACTATCATATTAATAAAATATTGTTGTGTCTTGAGTTATTTTGATATCTTGTGGATTGTTGTCTCATGAACATTTACTCAAATCTATATAAGTATTTCCGTGACATGCTAATATCTTATTTGAGAAATGATAATGGACAGATTTGTTTGAAATTAAATGTTTGAAAATGTTATAAGCTATACAGAGTACCAAGGATTTATATAGTATATAAATCCTTGAGAGTACATAACATTTTTTGTGTTTGGAGTTTATCTGTACAAATTGAGATCTCATAAACATTTAATGTTTTGAAAAGATTTAACATGCTTACCTAATGATGAGCTCTTATGATCATTGCCTCCATGAATACAACAAAATTTGAGTTGTCCATTTAATAATGTGTCATCAAGTTGTATTTCTTATTAGGTGCACCGCTTTGCATAGACTTTGTGGTACGTGCATCTCTTTTCCATAACTGAACATAATGTTCTTTCTGATATTTCTGATTTCTCTAACACTCCTTGTATGAATCAAGGACTGAAAGAATTTTCCCTGAAGACATTCTTATATATTTTATGTTTTGTTTAATTGAAAATCCTTTTGTAACAGATAATTACAAAAAAAATCAATTTCTGAAGTCTGTTATAAAAATCATTATTTCTCTTATTTGACAATTATAATTATCATTTCAAATTTTTCAACAGTTTTTTGCTTTGTTTTAATAATGGTAATAATAATGGTCATTTTACAATAATCAGATCCGGAAAAATAGCCATTTACCAGTTGTTTTGCTTATTTGCCTGCGCCGGCAAAATTTTGCTGGTGCCGACAAAATAGCCACTGCCTAAAAAGTATCCAGAATATTAAACCTTTCCACGCATTTTTCTTCCAAATAAGGATAACGCAAACAAACGTCGGACTAAAAATATTTAACTTTATAAACACGTATAGTATACAAATCAAATATCAAATAAGTTTTATTTAAAGTCGAAATCTATAAACACATAACATAAGCTCTAGTGAGCTTTTGAATCGACTATTACATAAAAAGCACATATAGGTATAAATATCTTTACAAGCACATATTAAATGACATCACAAAGCAAAAACATGCATGCATAGACATTTGTAAAACATATGCTCATGTATACATATAGACATACATAAAAGCAAACTCATGCAAATATAAACACAGTTTCATATCAAATTAATCAGAACTGAATCTAAAAGCATAAAAACATAAGCTCATGTATACATCAGACATACATAAAAGCAAACTCATGCATACATTAATACAGTTTCATATAAAATTAATTAGAACTGAATCTAAAAGCATAAAAAGATAAGCTCATGTAAATGTAGACATATATAAAAGCAAAGTCATGCATACATAAATACAGTTTCATATAAAATTAATCAGAACTGAATCTAAAAGCATAATATATATAGCAAATCAGGATAGGGTAATATTGACTATATAGCACTAAGTACATGAAGCATAACAAGGCAAACTGTTTACATGCAAGCACTACAATGGCATGAGCCACCATTCCAAGTATTCAATAATTTTGAAAATTGATTTAAATACACGACGTCATAACAATTTCGCTTGTTTGTTGAGTAGTTAAGTTAATTAAAATATCGTATTGCCTGTATGTTCAAATCATCCACATGTATGTCATATTATTGTAATCACGCCTATGTATTATCATTCTCTATCCAGAGTTGTCGTTGTGTAGCGTAGCAAGGAACGACAACTCTGGATAGAGAATGATGTATTATGTGTTCTTTCCAATAAAAAAAACTGAATATTCGCGATCTAAGGGAGACAACTAGAGTCGAATTTTTATGGTTGCTACATTTATCACGTGATCAAATAATATTGAACAAATAGCAACAAACTGTCATGGCGGAGGTGAGTTCCACGATTGACCAATAAGTGGATCAAGTTTCAGTGTTTCTCCCATTATACCATGCATTTTTAATAATAGTCTAATAAAAAACGTATAAACGAGACATCATGCATACCTATTCAAACGTGATTGATAAATCCGTTGTTACCTTGTGATTAAAAATAAACACTGCAACATAATAACAGGTTCCATATTATGTGTACAAAACTTGTGATAAACAATTTCACATGAACTCCCTCTTTTCGTAGTTCAACTGTCTTTGACTTTTGAGCGACACATTCACGCATGTTATTAAACATACACTGTTGAAGTTGAAACCACAGTCACTCGTTTCATTTAATGGCTGGTGTGTTCATATTATTTTCTTTGAACTGATTCAGTGATTATTTAAAGGGTTTCAGTTAGTATTCCAGCTGATTTATTATATCAGTTAGGAGGGCCCGGGTGGCTCAATGAGTTAGGTAGTTGGATTACCTAACAACAACTCATACAGGCCTATCACCAATTAGGGGAATACCGTGAATACGGCGTGGTTCGTGCTCGGCTTTGTAAATTACAAAAAAGGATGTACTCAACTCGCAGACATGGCAAACATGGCATGAATGGTCCTTAGGTGGTCAACTTTCAAATGAATGTCATGTGACCCCGACCTCCATCCAAGATGGCCACCATCAGCGAACATAGTTTTAACATACATGTAGGACCCTATGGGGAAAATGATTTAAAAAATTTTCCTCTGAAACCAGTAAGTCAATTTAAAGCAAAAATGGAATGAATGGTCCTTAGGTGGTCAACTTTCAAAATAATGTCATGTGACCCCGATCTCCATCCAAGATGGCCACCGTCAGTGTCAGTGAACATAGTTTTAACATAGGACCCTATGGGAAAAATGTTTAAATTTTGTTCCCTCTGAAACCAGTAAGCCAATTTAAAGCAAACATGGCTTGAATGGTCCTTAAATGGTCAACTTTCAAAATTATATCCAGTGACCCAGACCTCCATCCAAAATGGCCGCCATCAGCGGACATAGTTTTAACATAGGACCCTATGGGAAAAAATGTTTTAAAATCTTCTCCTCTGAAACCAGTAAACCAATATAGCAAACATGTCATCGATGGTCCTTCGGTGGTCAACTTCCAAAATTGTGTTCAGTGACCCCAATCTCGGTCCAAAATGGCCACCGTCAGCGGCCATAGTTTTAACATAGGACCCTGTGGGAAAATTGTTTAGAAGTTTTCTCCTCTGAAACCAGTCAGCCAATTTAAAGCAAACATGGCATGGATGTTCCTTGGGTAGTATATACTTTCAAAATTGTGTCCGCTGACCACAACCTTCATCCAAGATGGCTGCCATGAGCAGACATAGTTTTAACATAGAACCCTATGGGATTTGAATAGTAACTTAGATGTATTCGGCATGCAGACATTCTTAAGAGGACTTATTTATATCAGGTGAGCGATATAGGCTCACCTGAGCCTCTAGTTTCCAATCTTGTCTCCACTGAGAGGTTGTGGCAGTTTTTGTATTATTGCGTGAAAAGGTTTGCTAACAAATTTGGATTATCAGACTAACGGACCAAAGGACTATCAGGGCGTCAGACCTCATTTCTATACTGTGGGAGAGTGGGTGCATTAATGGTTAGCTGCCAATCCATTTTTAGCTCACCTTGCCAAAGGCAATGTGAGCTTTTGCCATCACTTGGCATCCGTCATCTGTCGTCCATTAACTTTTCGCATTTTAATCTTCTCCTCCGAAACCGCTTGGCCAAATGAACTGAAACTTGGTAGGAAGCATCTATGGAAGGTCATTTATAACGATTGTTCATTTCATCCAGATCCGTTAACAAACATGGCCGCCACAGACAATTCTTGTTTCTGATTGGCCAATTTTTTTAAATCTTCTCCTCCGAAACCGCTTGGCCAAATGAACCGAAACTTGGTAGGAAGCATCTATGGAAGGTAATTTATAACGATTGCTCATTTCATCCAGATCTGTTAACAAACATGGCCGCCACAGGCAATTCTTGTTTCTGATTTCCCAATTTTTTTAAATCTTCTCCTCCGAAACCGCTTTGCCAAATAAACCGAAACTTGGTAGGAAGCATCTATGGATGGTCCTCCTATAAAGATTGTTAATTTCATCCCGATCCGTTAACAAACATGGCCACCACAGACAATTATTGTTTCTGATTGGCCAATTTTTACGAATCTTCTCCTCCAAAACCGCTTGGCCAAATGAACCGAAACTTGGTAGGGAGCATCTATGGCAGGTCATTTATAACGATTGCTCATTTCATCCAGATCCATTTACACACATGGCCACCACAGGCAATTCTTGTTTCTGATTGGCAGATTTAAAAAAAATCTCCGAAACCACTTGGCCAAATAAACCGAAACTTGGTAGGAAGCATCTATGGAAGATTCTCTATAGAGATTGCTCATTTCATCCCAATGCGTTAACAAACATGGCCACCACAGGCAATTCTTTTTTCTGATTGGCCGATTTTTATAAATCTTCTCCTCTGAAACTGCTAGGCCAAATGAACCGAAACTTGGTTGGAAGCATCTACATGTATGGAAGCTTGTGTATTAAGTTTCCTCAAAGCAGAATGAAAGGTGAGTGACACAGGCTCGGCCCACTGAGCCTCTAGTTTTGTTAGGGGATCAGTGTTAGCCTGCCTCTGTTGATATTTCATTTTCCATTCTGTGCGACCCATGTCAAATATAATGGTCGATTGAATAGGTGATATTACCGGTTATTAATATTGATTTGATGACCACTTTACCATGACTACAAGTTGATTGAAATCAGATCTCTCACTTGCTCCCCTTAACTGATATGTCACCACATTGGAGATATATTTGTATGAGGAATCCTAATTACAGGTGACGGGTCACATGAATACCGTATGCACCATCCAATGAAAATGATACTAAGCTGCATTTCATAGTACAAGCAGTCTATTGGCCAAAAAAGTCATACCCATATATTTATCATAACAAAGTTATATATTCATGACAATTAACATACACAAAATGTACAACAGATCATTCTCATTTGACCTGTAATTGGGTTTCTTCAGATCTCCCACAACACATAAAGGAGATCAAATGAGAAGTCTGAAGTCTGATTTTAATATATCTACTCACTTCAGATCCTTCAATAACGTAAAAGTGGTACAAAAAATTGCAATTAATCACGTTCGATCATAATATGAAAACATTTTCAATGCCATTGACAGAACCAGAAGCTACTACATACAATGTACACAATAACAAACATACCTTTCCAAATTTTGTTTCAATATCAGAAAACAGTTTTGTATTAAACAATTATTACTAAAATGATGCTTGATAAACTATAAAACCTGATAATTTTTGAAAATATGTAATTACTTTTATTAAGTTAAAAGCAGCACCTTCATATAGAGTAAATACAGTACGAAGGTGTATTGTCCCTATATATAAGCTCCTCCTCTTGGTTTTTGGTCGTGTAAATAATCGATCAGTCGGACAGATGAATTCAAGCTGTGTGACTGAATGTCAGACACAATTGTTTAATATTTTGCACAGTGTGCATCTGCAGAAATGTAACTCCTACTGAGATCAGGCCTTATGTCTACTATAGTCTCATTTGTTGAGATTGTCAAATAAGTAAATTGATACTATTCAGTTTAATAAAATAAAATGTTATTCTACAGGCTTCCATACATGTAATTAATTAGCTTTGAATATTTATACTTACATCTTTAAATGGGATAGATGCTTTTTGTTCTATATTCCTCCCTTTTTACGCCATCTTTACTGTGAGATAAAAGTATAAAGTTTACAAACAGGTGAAATCTGTAGCTCTGTGGTCACAAAAAAAAAAGACAAAAAAACATAAGAGCTACATAGTTCCGCAGCTGGCCCTATCTGAAGCATATTGACCTGTACTCACAAGTTTTAAAAATTTTCAGTAAAAACAAATTTTAGCATGTCCCAATTTTTTGTCCATGGTAAACAAGAAATTACCAATGAAATATACATTTTAACAACTTTTAAATCATCACTTCTAATTAGGATACAAAATTTAGTTGTTTGATGACGTATGAATTGTTCTTATACTACAAATAAGTTAATAGAACCCACAAAAAACATGAAATAAGGCAAAATCACTCTGACATGTGATTTAATTGTCACAAATCATCATTTGTAAATTTGATTTAATTTGCATCACAAATTTAAAGGGAGATAAATATTATAATAATTTTAGATTTATCAGTAATTAAATCATCAGTTCTGAGTTGTTCCAGTAGGTCCCCTGACTGTAGTAGTAACTGAAGTATTCAGGTTTTTACTTCATTTTTGACCATTTTAAAACATGAAATTTAAAATGACCTTTTACAGAATATGGACACTAGTATATACTATAATACATGATATTTTGCTTGTTGCATTCTCATTCTGCAGGATTGGGTCCTGTTGCAAACTAAGCATTTATTTTTTTATTAATTATACATTCTAACGATAAACATTGAAAGGATTATATTGAGAGCCTTAACTTTGCTCTACATACTCCGGGCCTTATCCTCTTACAGTTTTCAACACAGATCATCAGTGTCAGATGCCTGATTAGCCTGAAGCTACACCTCACATTGTAGAGGTGTTTGAGAATGCTACATTGCACCTCACCAATTTTGAATTTAGGTGTTAGTTATCTTGTTTTGTAATAACAATCACTTTGTCATATATAAGTAATTTTATATGTAACAGTGCTTTTTTTTTCTTTCAGTGTAAAGGTGGCCATATACATTTGACGAAGACCTGTTCTGGTTAATATGCCTCAATCTCCATTTGTTATAACATTTTGTACATATCACATGGTGTTTACACAAGGACTTCCATTTGTGTTAGGATTGTAAGAGATTAATTGTAAATAAAAAGAAAAACCAGACAAAATGAATCGTTATCAGATTATGAAACAACTTGGAGACGGTACATATGGAAGTGTACTGTTAGCAAGGAGTATAGAAACACAAGAAAATGTCGCTATCAAAAAGTAAGTTTCATTTAAGTACAGTTTATGGTCTTGTGTGAAATATTGATGTATAAACCCCTATATGGTCCTTTCAGTAGCATACATGTACGGTATACATGTATATATATAAATTTAAATAAAACGCAATGTGATTTCTTGTTTTTAATTCTATTAAGCTTAAGCTTGTCACTGATCATAGTACTACGTATACTTATATCAAGACACGAATGCCAGAATCAAACTATCAAGCCATGGTGATGATGGTGGTCTTTGGGTGTTTTCTTTTCATATTGGTATTGAACTACACTTTGTGTACATAAATGGTTCTGGTCAATGCTTGGCTGCAACTGCAATCTACCGGGGTAGTTTATACAGAGTTGCCTCAAAATTTGAAATTAAAAAGAATTAAATTAATATTTGTTTATGTAAAGGGAGATAAATCCAGTAAAGTACAAGACAATCTTGTATTGAGATTGTCAACAATCACTTTTTTTCATTCTACACAAACTGTATATACCCATCAGTTATACTCCTTGTTATTGTACACTACAGATATGATGACCATAAATAGTAATATACCCAATAATAGTGGGGAAAAAAACACTAAATGTTTTATGAACACAGGAATATATATTGCTATTTGTTTATGTTACATTTGTATGTTGAGATGCATTCTTCTTCTGTTTTTCATTCATTGCAATATTCACCTCTTTCAATACGTTAGTTAATTTTTTTCTTCATTTTAACTCTGTCAGTTTGAGGAATATGGTAATGCACAGTACCATGTAGGAGAATCTATACATGTACACAAAATGTCAGCAGAGCATACATACATCTATATAGTATTTGTGCAATCAGAGGGGCACCTAATGTTATCTGTCATTTTATGATTTCAGAGGACACCATAAATGAAGATATGAGCCTATGAGGGCACTTTTTTTATTAATTGTCAGATATTTTCAATTTCAAAGCTATTTTTATTGATTCCAATACTGTCATGTGTGGTGATAATAATAGAAGTAAAGTAAATCCTGTCTAAACTAAACATCCTTGGAACCAACTTTTGTGTTTGGAATAGACAGGTATTCAGTTTATACAGGTTAAATTCTAGGATTTCCTACATTAAAACTTCATCTAGAGTTGGGTTTAAAAATAAGATTTTGTTTTATTCATGATTCTTTTTTGACTAGTTTCACTGTAAATATAATTTTAAGGTCAAATAAATATTATAATTTCACAAATTTGACAGTGGTGTAGACATTTCTATTGTGACTGCTGCATGGTGCTGTGTCATGCTAATGTTTGTCATGGGAAAACAACACTTAAGTCTGCCATTGCTGTCAGTTATGTACATTTTTTATTTATGATATTTATCTAAAAATATTGTATATGATTTGATTACAGACAAAATCGGTTTTGGTATATGCAGATCTGATCATTTAATTATAAATAGTTTGGAATACATCCAGATTTAGTGAATTGAAATCTTTTAAGATCAGAGATTAAAAGAATTTTTTAATGTTTACATAAAAGTTTAATTGTCTTTTTGCCTGATTTAAATGTCTTTTATGTGGTACACCAGCAGTTAACTTTTGTACACCTGTAATTCCCATAGATTTGTTTATTGCATTTGAGAGTTTCTTCAATGTATATGCAGATTGATGATAACATGTATTGTATGTCATACCATTTGTAAACATTTATTCAAATGAAAAATTAAATAATTTAGAATATTGAAGTAGTTGCAGTGTTGAAATTTAAATCTCCATAACCGATCAGGTTTTCGAAATATCCTCACAATACTATAGTTTAGTGTGTTCATGCTACATTTAACATCAAATGTGATTAAATATGACATCCATAATGGGACATCTACTTTATTTCTAGTAGCATTGACTTTTCCACATGAATTATAGATCAAAGTACCAGACGAAAAACAAATATTTTTTAGACTAGTGAATTTAAAAAAAAAATAAAAATCACCGAATGGATTTTTGTCCCAATTTAATCCTTTTTTTTTTTAAATTATGAGTGAAAAAGTGGTTGTAAACGCTTTTTATTTACTGAAAGTGGGGGATCTCTTATTGTTTATTAAAAATAATTTAAAAATAACAAAAGATCAACCTTACACTATTTTTATTCCATGCTATAATACCAGCAGAAAATCTTTTAAATTTGAAATGTTTACTGACCTCTACTTTTGCCACAAATTTCCAGTGTACTAGATATGAATCTTAATTATAGTTTATTAAAGATTAATATTTACAAAAATACATTTATTGAATTCAAAAGAATTATTAACAAAATTACAAATTTAACAATAGGAATGGCCTTAATCCTAAAGGATTGTCATAAATCTTATATTAAAATAGCTTGTACTGTAGGTACAAAACATGTTGCTAGGAACTGCTAAGAGAATTTGTCAAAATAGCAATATATATATTGTCAAACAAAACAAACTGACAAAAAGTAATAGATTCATATATAGTAACTTTGGCAGATTCATAAATTATAGTATACCCATCATTGATATTGGCCAGGCCAGATTTTCTGTTGTTATATTTTAAAGACACAGAAAAAAATAAATAAGATTTCATCATGATCGTAATTATTAATATAGGCAAATTATCTACAAAATTCATGGCCCCCCAAACTTAGTAAAAACAGGAGGACTTGACTTCTCTCTCAATTAAGTTAAGGGCGAATAAGGGAAAATCTGGTGAAACTTCCAAAAAGCTAGCAAAATTTTAAAAGTTCTTATCCCCGTTTCCACATGTCCCCATATAGCTACCTTTTAACTAAACAAACGTGCTGCACAACGATCTTAAAAAGGATGCAATCAACGAGTTTGGAATGAAACATCAAACCCTGTATCTGTCAAATTTCAGGAACGTGGGAGCTACTTTTACATGAATATTGAAAAAAAAATATGGTTATTGAATAAAAAGACTGACAAGGGTGACTAAAACTTTGCCTTTTAACAGGAATAGAGCGATTTCATTGAAACCAGGGCAAAAAAAGTCTGGTTTGGTGAGCCCTGAAAATGATGGTGAATTTCTTACTCCATAAAGTATGTTGTGTATGGCATGCAATAAATGTCTTCTATTGACTTTGTTTCCATGGCATGTCTTTGTCAAAGTTGGCTCAAAAGATGAAATGTGTACCCGATAGTTTTTGACATGTTTTTCTTTTTTTTTTCACAGAATGAAGAAGAAATATTATTCATGGGATGAATGTTTGAATTTACGAGAAGTTAAGGTTTGTACAACTTGTATAAATGTAGAATAATTTCTGATTTTGTAACAGTTGTATAGAGAGCTGCCTCTTGTGTAACTTATGGGTAGCATGCTCACCTGGAGTGTGGTAGATCTTAGGTTCAAGGCCAGATCTAGTCAAATCAATGGCTATATATTAAAATTGTTACTTGCTGTGTTTCTATTGGCAATGTTTGAATGGTTACATGATCAACTTTATCTAGATAAAAATGAAGAAATTTTGTCATAAATAATTTAAAACCCTCTACCTAAATAAGGATTTTGAATTGCCTGTACTTGATCAATATGCTATTTTCCATATCATTTATTCTTTAAATATGTATATTGAAATTTAGTTTTTTAATTTAAAAAATTGGGACAGTTGTGTCAATAATATATTAAATGTATAGAAATTATTACACCTTTATAGGACAAAGAAATGAAAGTTGTTTTACATGAAAAGAAAATATTAGTACATACAAACCAATGGGACAATAACAAAATATAATTGTATAATAAAACCTGTTTATAATTACTTTGAAGTACATTACAACTATCACTCATTACATGACATCATTTGTTGATACCTAAAGTACATTCAAAATACATGTACATGTATTTTACCAATAAATAACACAGTTTCTATTAGATTAATGCAAACTTGGAAGATCAAAGTTTAATATATGCTCAGCTATGCAATAGTTCAGTAAATCATTTTCACTACCGGTAGGTGAGCAATTCAGGCTCCGCTGAGCCTCTATCAGGGCATTTCACTCATTTTCAAGTAGGAGGTGATTAACTCTAAAGTTTTCATTTTTGAAAACAAAGTAACTGTGGAAAAAATGCAATTAGACAGGCAATTTGCCCGGTGTCCGTCTGCTGTGGAATGCCTTGCTCTATACAATGTATTTTTTTCCTATAACGGGAGAATTAATACAAAAACAGACGATCTATATTACATGATACAAAATAAAAATTCTGGTCTCTCTCTTGACGTATTTGGTATGATCAAGATAAAAAAAGATAATTTTCTTTCTAGCATCCAATATCATGTATTTCAGAAAATTATACTAAAGCATTTAATTTAAAGTGGAATGGAAACTGGTTTTTTTAGCATTATATTTCTAAAAAAGTATATATCACCATAGTAATTGAGAGTTTATAATGAAGTTATATTAGGAAAATGATTTATGATTTAAAGAGAGACACAGAAAATATAGAGTTAGGGTAAAACAAACAATTTCTGAAGTATCATGTTTCTGTAACTTATTGCTAGGAGAGTACATTTTTGTATATGAAAATGATATGTTACTGCAAGAGGGAAGAAAATTATAGCTTATGATATCCTGATTCTTAAAACAATCTGGACAGAACACTTAACATGATGTACATTGTGTATAAAACAAAAGAGTAATTAATAATTAGACTATTTGAGAGTAATGGCTACATTTGTTATGGATGGCTATTGACTACACTAAGCTATGGTGTTGTATTCATATTACATTCATCTACAATTAAATATTTATACATGTCTTTTTCAGTCTCTAAGGAAATTAAACCATCCTAATATAGTACGATTGAAGGAAGTTATCAGGGAAAATGATCAGTTGTTTTTTGTGTTCGAATTTATGAAGGAAAATTTATACCAGTTAATGAAAGATAGGTAAGTAAATGAAGTAATTAAAGATAGACAACAAGGATGTTCTTATTGGTTGTTTATGAGGAATGGCAGACAAATTAGGATTACTTTGTTAGTCTTTTATCAACAGATGTCACATGACTTCCTCTCATTGTATTGTGTATAAGGTACTGGGTATATTAATTCTAAATCACACACTATTTATATGATACAAACTGAATTTCAAACTTACATTTCCTATTGTTTATTTAAGTTTGTAACCTTATCATTATTAAAAACTTGTTTAAGATTGGTTTGAACTTCTTTTATGGGCTCATAAATTGTAAGTATCGATTTTACTACAACTATGATTTTTTTACAGAGTTATCTTCCTTCTTAAATTTAAAACTGTATTAATTACAAACTACCCATAGATAAGTTTAACAATGCTAACAACAAATTAAAATCTAAACAAAATATGAATTACAATATCCAAATATTATTTTGAATAACATTGGTTGACCGTTATGGAATATCTGTGTCACAAATGACCACAGATATGGAACACTTGTCGTAAACACTTCCCGGTCTTTTCCTCATTCACGACTTATTACCGGGTTTGTAACTAGATTAACAAGACGGGTGCCACTAGTGGAGCAGGAACTGCTTACCCTTCCGTAGCACCTTAGTTCAGCCCCGGTTTTTAGTGGGGGTCGTGTTACTCGATCTTTAGTTTTATATGTATGTTTTGTCGATCGTTGTTTGTCCTTTTGTACTTTTTCTTTTGGCCATTGTGTTGTCTGTTCCACCAACTTTTTTGTCTTTATGCCCACAACCGTCATTTCTTGTATGTATTTGTATTAGGGTATGAAGAAATGTGGTCTATTAAAATGATGTCACTGTGACCTTGACCTTAAATGTCAAGGTCAAATAAGTAAATTTATCTTGTCTTATGGTCAGGTATAGTGCCATCAAATTGTGTATGTGTGTACGTGTATATTAGGGTCATATAAGTATTATTATGTATCTCAGGTGTGTTTGTTAAGATGAATGCAGAAGGGGTGGGGTATCTTTTGTAAGTCTTCCTCACATTACCTCTAGTTTTGTTTTGAAGTCCTATTGTGGCCTATCACTTCATAAATATAATAAATGAAATATGTATTGGAAGTTTATTTTTGCTTGCCAAATGCTTCATTCTTACACTTACTCAATAAATTCCTTAGTTATATTAACAGACTGTATGTACACATGTACAGTGAAATTTCAGTAAACTTCAATAGGTTCTAATTACCAATATTATTTAAGGAATAGACTATAGTAGGATTACTGTGTTTAAGAAGTAAAGATTAGTTTTAGTACCAGAAAGTGAGTTTATTCAGTGTGGACTGTGTATTATAACTAGTAGCGAAATTATGTAAATTAAATGACTCAATTTTGATTTATGCTCTCAAACATTTGATTTACAGAAATCATCAACAAAAATTTAATGAAATTCAATACTGTTTTGTTATTATCATTTTAACCAAGTTATTTCCAGAGTCAGTATTATTGTAACAATTTATTTTTTAGGGATAAGTTATTTCCAGAGTCAGTAGTAAGGAATATTATATACCAGGTTTTACAAGGTCTAGCTTTCATGCATAAACATGGTAAGTTATTATGTCGCCTGCGTTACGCAGAGGCGACATATAGGGATCACTATCCGTCGTCTGGCATCGGCATCACAAAATAATTTCTGTCACATTTTTCTCAGGAACCACACATGCCAGCTTCTTGATATTTGGCACAGAGCATCAGTATGGAGAACTGTATTGTGTATGACAGTTTCGAATCTGCCACATGTCCACTTCCTGTTTGACGGAACTTGGAATATTTTTGATATTGAAATAATTTCGATCACATTTTTCTCAGGAACCACATAGGCCAGCTTCTAGATATTTGGCCCAGAGCATCAGTATGGAGAACTGTATCGTGTAAGACAGTTTCGAATCTGCCGCATGTCCACTTCCTGTTTGACGGAACTTAGAATGTTTTTGATATCGAAAAATTTGTCATAAAATAATTTCTGTCACATTTTTCTCAGGAACCAGACAGGTTAGCTTCCTGATATCTGGAACAGAGCATCAGTATGGAGAACTGTATCGTGTAAGATAGTTTCGAATCTGCCGCATGTCTACTTCCTGTTTGCCGCAACTTAAAATATTTTAGATAGAAAAATTTGTCACATTTTTCCCAGGAACCACACAGGCTAGCTTCCTGATATATGGCACAGAGCATCAGTATGGAGAACTGTATCACATGTCCACATCCTTTTTGATGGAACTTAGCTATAGATTATTATTATTCACATGATAATATCTCATCCTTCAAATAATTCATCATGTCAGAATAAATCAGTCAAAACTAACTATATCACAAAATTTAGAATAATATACTTTTTCATCATGATGTGACTTTCAATGATGAAGTAATCTAAAGAAAATAAGTTCGCAGGCGACACATGTCTTCCCTGGAAGACTTACCACTAAGTTTTAAGATATTTCATCCTTTCATTATACAAATCAATAATGCATTAACAACAACAAGAACTCTTGTATTAGTTTAACCATTAGTTTAGTGATAACTACTGTGTATTTACAGAACATTAATGGTACAGCTATTTGTAATGAGACAGCACTTACTGTTTAAATGGTCTTGATTAATAGTCTTAGTATTCTGGGCAGATATGATATGGTTGTGAGTGAACATACCACCATAATTTATACCTTTAAAGGATATTTAAGTTCATTCTAAAAAAAATGATGATGACATTTTAAAAAAATACCATGTTCATGTATATTTATTAAAAGTCTGTAATGTTTAACTTGTTGACAATCAGGACAGAACAGTGATGTTTAACTTGTTGACAATCAGGATGTGTACAGAACAGTGATGGTGTTTGTCAGATTAGTGGTTATTACTGTTTGTTATATTGTTAGCCATTACCGTTTTTAACTTATTGACTTAAAATATTTTACAGGATTCTTTCACCGAGATTTAAAACCTGAGAATTTACTATGTACTGGTGCAGATTGTTGTAAAATAGCAGATTTTGGTCTGGCTCGAGAAATTAGGTCACGGCCACCTTACACAGACTATGTCTCAACTAGATGGTAAATTAATGCAATATTTGATTATAGTAATTTGATGACCTATTTATTCTGATCTCCTATGGAGACCATTAATTTCTTTAGATGTTCATGACCTATTGATATTAAATCTGCTAGAAGCAGTTATTATTTGTTTTGTCTAAAGAGTAATGGTCTTTAACCAACAGATTCTACCTTCCTAGCTAGTAGTCAGTTAACTACCAACATTCATTGCTGTTTTGCTGTCCATGTTTAGGTTGTCATTGATTTTTGTGATAACTTATGTGGAAGCAAATCTGTGCAGCTTTTTTATCGTTTGTTTATTTATATATTGCTGTTGGGGATCTCGTTATTAAGAGGGAAGGGTTGAGATCCCATTAACTAGTTTAACTCTACCACATTTTTGTGCCTGGATTTCCAACGTCATATGTTTTCTTCTTTTTGTGTGTGTGTGTGTGTTCAGTGGATTGAGAGAATTGTTCGTTTATGTATATATATGAACTCTTTGATTAATCAAAGATTTACACTTCAATCTAAATATTTTAAAGAGTTGGAATTGACATCCAAGAGAGAAAATAATATTATATAAAAATATACATTCAATATTTGTATTTAAAAAATAATTCATGCCGGCCATACTTTATTGTTATTCAAATATGGGTATGCATTATATTCATGAATATTTAACCCCGAGAGATAGTGAGAGAGAGAGGTAATTTTAAAATTAGAGGCGGTCATGGTGATGCGCTGGTAGTGGCTATTCCATCAATCTCCTACGGAATTTTAAAAATGGTAAAATTGGGAATTAAGAGATGGAAAGCGAAATTGTGGTTGAAACTGTGGCTTAAAATACCAAAAAAGAATTTTATTGACAAGGTTCAATATAAATCTTATTACAAATAAACAACTTTAAATGATTAACAACGAAACTAATTACCGAGCATGTGTGGCCTATATTTGATTGTTATTCAAATATGCCTTTATTTGTATACCGAATATGGGACGTCATATTAGAATGTTGTGTATATACTGTAATATAAATTTGTTATAATATTGTATATATTTGATAGGTACAGAGCTCCAGAGATTTTACTACGGTCTACAAACTACAACTCCCCCATAGATTTATTTGCTGTTGGTGCAATTATGTCAGAATTATACACACTCAGACCGTTATTTCCTGGTACATCAGAAATAGATCAAATATTTAAGATCTGTTCTGTAATGGGCACACCTTCAAAGGTAAATGTTTTTTGTCAACACACTTAACTTGTAATGGATTAACTTTTAGAGATCAATGAAATGTGTTTTTGCTATCTTTTTTTCTTTGCTGGTAGGACAGAAATAAATGGTTTGAAATTCTCTGTTTACAAACAATAAAATCCAACTTGTCTTAGTGACCACCTCTTTTCAGCGAGAACCTTGGTTGAGAGACGTTTGGCAAGATCTTGAAACGTACTAAGACTGATTAGCCATCAGGTTTTAATGATCCCTTGATTTTCCATCAGCAATCAAATTAATAAAGCTTTTGACTTCATCTGACCACTCATCCTATTTAATGTCATCGTAAAATAAGCAAATCAGTTGCCACATATTATACAAACAGAATGTTTAATGTTAATAATTGTGAACCGACCCCAATTAAAAAATAGAAATAGCACATATATACATAAAATTTCATTAGGTTTATTTTTTTAGTTCTTCTAAAACCATTGATTATTATTTTTTATTTTTTTTTAAGGATGAATGGGAAGAAGGCTATAAACTTGCAGCTGCAATGAACTTCCGGTGGCCACAGTGTGTAACCACCAATTTAAAATCTATAATACCACATGCCAGTCAGGAATCTCTACATCTAATGAAAGACATGTTAGCATGGAATCCCAGTAAAAGACCCACAGCTAGTCAGGTATTAATTCATTAATGGCTTCAATGAAGAAGTTGGATTCTTCTTCAATATAACAACTTGTACATGCCAATACATACATGTATATAGGTGATATATTTTCATCTAAAAAGTGTTTCCTTCCCAATATCGGTATAAATTAGTATGTGTGGGGTCATATAGACATATTGAATTAATCTTCACTTAGTTTCTCTTTATGAGGAGTTGATAAGACAAACTCTTTAGCATATGATATTTTAGTATTAACCAGAGAACTAGATTAATAAAAGTGAAAAGTGAACTATCATTTCTTATGATGTATGACAGTTTCCACCGCTGATGATGTGGAATACTACTTTAATTTCTTTCTTAAGAAAGTACAAAATTGGGTTGTATCCAAGTTAATGACGCTATAATGAAATACTAATGGTGAATTGGTGTAATTTTATTGGTTAGCGACAGATATTGTTGTATTTTTCAGAGTTTGAAGTACCAGTATTTCAATGTGGGCCAGAATCTGGGTATACAGTCTTCATCAGTTAGACCCTCACCAACTATACAACAACAACAACAACAACATTACAACCCACCAACTATTTCACCAGTTGTAAAATCACCTCCAAAACCAAAACAGGAAGAGAAGCCATACAATTACAGCTCACCATATAACCACTCTCCATATGGCCAACCATCACCTCAACCTTTTACAGAACAGAAAAATAACCCTAGCGTATTACCTCAGTTTGGAAAACAACATGATAATGTAAGTATATATTTCATAAGGTCCAAATAAATCAAATAAACATAATAAATTTATATTATCAGAAAATTAAGGGAGACAGTTTACTACTCAGTTAATTTTGTTTCTTCCCTTAATCAGAGATGAAAGTTTTCCTCTGATCAGCTGAGTTCCTCTTTTTTTAACAAAATATTTGGAAATAAAATGTTTCAAACTTTGTCCAAACAGCTAGAAAATGAGGGTATTTGGGCACTATACAAGCAGTCTGTCAAGCGGCTCCTGATTTTCCTTATTTTTCCTGATTTTGAGCTGTTCCTGATTTTTTCCTGAATTTGTTAGGTAAACTCCTGATAACTCCTGATTTTTAACTTTTTCCCCACAAAAAAAAAAATAACATAATAATATGTTGAAATTATTTTAGGGTAAAGCATCTTATCAATAAAAGGAGGTGAGGAAAATGGCCTATGAGTAAGACCTTTTAGCCTGCCAATTACATTCTGACATTCTGATAATGACCTTCATCTGGAATCAGAAGCACCATGCTTAAATTTATATATTATGGCCTGAAAGCTCTTACTTAGAGGGGAGGAAGGCGACCATTTTTGGGGTTTTTTGTATGGTTTTATCACTTTTTATATAAAAAAAATTCCTGATATACCCTGATTTTTAACTAAAAACCCTCCTGATTTCCTAATTTTTTTAAGCCAAAAAGTGCTTGACAGACTGTATAAGGGGTTTCCTCTTTTTTTCATCAGAGAATACTTTCTTCTCTGCTTAATACAATTTCTCTCTAATGACTACAATAAATACTTAAGAAATAAACAATGCATTTTGTAATATTACAGGATTCCTCTTTTGCTGTAACTGTGAAGAAGAAACCTCAACAAAGTGGAAGAAAACGTTGGGGAGCAGGGCTATCAGAGACATGGGACGATTGGGATGACTTTGACTTTGGAGCTCCAAGTAAAAAACCAGCTCACAAACATGTAGCTCCTAAACCTTTACCGTCCATTGGTCCTAAACGTGATGTGTTTGGAAATGAAAATGAGGATGCCACCCTCCCTCATCAATTTTGACAAAAAAGGGCCTGAGAACCAAGTAATTAACTTTGCATGGCCTTATGTTAAAATCTTTATTTGAAATAAAATTAAATTACAACAATGTATAAGGTATTCCATGTAAGAACTTTTCAAACAGTGCCACATTGAAGGAAAATTATTTTTATGCCATTTTAATCTAGTACATCAAATCATTTTGAAATAGAATGATTTTATTGTGAAGAAGGTAGGGGAGATAACTGCAAAAAAAAATATTTGCAATGCAAATGAATTTTTGTTCCCCCTAAAAACCAAACCCCACATGAGTAAGACAATACATTACAAAACTTTGATATAGTCATATTGTATTTGTTACAGTTTCTGTCATTCCATGTTAATTCATTTGAATATTGCTACAGTTTGTACCATTCTGTTGTTAATCCATTTGAATGTTGCTATTTTACAGAAGCATATTAAACAAGAAAACTGTAAATAAGGTGCCACCTCGTGTTCCTTCTGGCAGATCTTCTGCTTCTTCAGCAAAAAATCATTACATGAGTAAATCCAGGTATCTCCCAGGTAAGTTATAATATTACTATATAAGTCAATTTTTTACATATTCATGATCTTCTTGTTATCTCACCTGTACATACTAGTAATACACCATATTATTTTCACTTGATAGATTTGTTCAGCAAACTAATCTTTTTAATAATCTAGGTATGTGTGCATGTCTTGGAAAAATACAAAATTAAGTTAAGGAACGTTTATCTCTATTTAAGCAAATTCATATACCTCCTGTTGTATAATCCTCAGAGGTATGTTTTTGGTAAACCAGTTTATTAGTGTTGGCAGTATTTACGTAAACATGCAACGTTTGCTTTAGTAGAGATATGTCCTTTGTTAATGTAGATAATAGTATGTTTTACAGTTATTAGTTTGTATATACATGTTTAAACAAATCTATTATAGATATGTTCAGGCCTTTCAATAAGGGGCGGTACCAGGTACTTTTACCCTCCTAAAATGGTCTTGGGTACCTCCCGATTTTAGAGAGTGTTGTATAAAATCTTTATGAAAATTGTTCAAATTTTAATTTTTTTAAAAAGTACCGCCTATAAATAGTGAAGCACTGGTACACTTGAAAAATATTGAAAGCCCCAGGTGTTTGTATGTTATTCCTAATTATAGTTGTATATAACTTTTCCAGGTGTAATTTGGTCATCTATTATAATAGTTGGTAATAACTCACAAGCATGCTTGTTACATTTCTACTGTTGACATTGTTATCAAAATGTTTTTGCTGAGGAATTTATTTGACTTTGCTTTCACACTCCAAAAATAAATTGGTTTGTGACCTCTGCACCTGAAATAATATCTTTCTGTACGATGTAAATGTTATTATTATCTGTTGATGTATATCTATCTTCTGTTGAAACATAAGAGTCCTATGAGATTTAAGATGTCAATTACAAGTTGTGTAAATATTTCAAATGAATTGTTGTTGTGATTTTTGGACATTTTTCTATAGTTAACATTCAGGGAGATACGAGATCATCAAATTGATAGTGTTAGGCATCTTCAATATTAAAGTTGATAGCTGAATGCTATATATCAAATCACAGGGAGCATCTGTTTATTGTCAAACTATCCATGACTTGATGCTATATAATGATAATAATATTTACTAAGGTGGATTTTTCCAAAATCATTTTTTGGGTCAATTCTAATAAAAAATGTCATGCACTTTAACTTATGAATAATGTATAGATTGTCATGACAATAATTTTCAAATAATTTTTTTAATCATAGTTTTCCACTTTTAGCAATTTAAATACAGTTTTGAATTCTTCAATGATATTGGTAATGTTTATCATGCTCGTCTTGAGTGCGGCTGATCGTGGGTTCAATCCCTGGTTGGGTCATACCAAAGTCTATAAAACTGGTATTTGCAGCTTCTCAGATGAGCATGAAGCATTAAGAAGTAAGAACAAAGACTGGTTGGATAAGAGGCAGGATGATGTATCAGAATGGAGTACATATGTATAATAATCGTTTCAATTCAGGGACCTAGAGCTATAAAAATCCAGCTTATAGGAATGATCTAGTCTCATCGTATCTTGGTCTCACCATAATACAACTGAAAAAAATTGTTCACTTAGCGTTGAATGACCCACTCATGATTTTAATGGGTGTTTTTTTTCTCTCTATCAAAATCCCATATGAAACACGATGGTGCAACTTTAAATTAGAGCTAAGAACAATATATATACCATTTAAGGACACATGAAATATGCAAAGGTATTAAAGGGGCATTATCTGTCAAAATCGTAAATTTGTGTTACCCATAAAAACTATCAGATATGATTTATACCTTAATAAAACGTGCTTCTGTAACTTATAAATGTTATGAAAAGTATGTGCATTGGGGAAAAAAGGTGCAACTGCTCGTGTTTTGAGATCGATCAAGAAATGGACGCCATCTTATTAATTATTGGCATTGTTTACGGAGTTTGTCGAATCGTCATTAAATCAGTACAACAATGTACTTATTTCTTATTTTCTGTGAATCTGCTTTTAGTCGGCGATAATTACGGACAAAGACCCATGCAAGTTGGTAGTTAATAAGCGACAAAATACAAATTATTCGTTTTTACCTGTCTCTAGTAAGGTCAGTTGCATATGGAGAAAGCGAGGTCAAATTATTTGCTTGCAAGGCAATAATCAATCGATGGTAATTTTCGTTCTCAAAAGGCGAAAAGTGGTACGTTAAGCTGTTTAATGTGAAATATTTACCTTTATTTCATCATTTTAAAGCTATTTAAAACATATAATTTTTTGGGTCAAAATCATAGCTAATGCCTCTTTAACTATAGAATGTTGATACCCGATCGACAAACTCATTTATATAACTCATCTGGCTCAACCTCACTTGGAGTCAGAATTTTGCAAGTTTACAAACGTGTGAAATCTGTACGTCTATGGTCAAGAAAATTTGATAGCTCTTGTTGTGTTTGGCATAATCATTTATTGTTCTATATTTTAAGGGTCTTTTTATTATTACTTTTTGAAATTAAAGGAGAAAAAGTTATATTAATGATCAAATAATTGATTTAAGAGAAATAATAATTCAGTCTAGTAGTTCTATTGAATTAAATTAGGTAGCCATGGATATGATGAATTACTGATATTCATTCTTGCAACACAGTAACTACCAAATTAAATCTGGACTTACATATCCATACAATACACTACAGCTCTGAGTACTAATTTTGACCTAATGCTTTCACTTGATATTCATCATACATGTATTGTTTCTTAAGTAAACACAGATACGTGAATAGAATAATTCCTACACAATGTACCCATCTTAAGATATGCCAATGAATATTACAAATATTGTGCAGTGCCCTTAACTTGATTGCACTTGTCAGTAAAATGCTGTATCCCATATGCTGCATTTAACCCATGCATAGTCCGTAACAATTATATACATGGTATTTATGTAAAATGGTGTATTGTTTTGTGTAACTCATGGTCGTAACAATTAAATACATGATAATGATGTCTAATGATGTATTGTGTTGTGGTGATTAGATATGATTGTAACATAGTTTAGAATTCCCTGTTGGTCTGAATCTATAAAATCTTACCATTAAACAGTATAAATAAAATTTATAGATTTCAATAACAAACATGCTAACATAAGTCTGTCAAACTTTTTATGATGTCAGTTCGAACATAATTAGAACATACAATCATATGTCTGTTAAACTTATTACAATATTTCTATTTTCAAATTTATGTGAGAGCATGTCAGTTCAATAATTAGTCATTTTCCCATAATGCTGGTATTTATCACATATTTTGTTGCAATATGTTTGTTTTTGCATGTCCAATAATAGCTATAAGTCAGTGTTGGTTATTTCTCCTCAGGGCAAATATGGAGCAAATATCCGTATTTGCCCCCGAATTCAACTTCTGGTATCTGCGCAGTGGTCTCAAAGATTTTATGTCCAAGTACAAAGAAAGATGATGCATGTAAAGATATGCATAAAATCGTATTTCAATCAAATTAACACATTTCAACATATTGGAATAAAGTTTAAATAACTTAAAATGCAATACTTAGCTGAAATGTATACGTCGTGTTGAATAGGAATTTCCATTCAAATGTCAACGTCTTGGATAGATTATTTTACAAACGGTTTCTAACGTCATTGTACAGATCGACATTATTTGGGATATTTTTTAAACCAGATTCGAAACAAAAATATTTGCAAGTTGAACAAAGTCAACTCTCTTAAGGATTTATTTTCGCAATTTGTCAGTTCAAAGATCTTTTGTGCAATATAAATGTCAATGCTTGGAAAAGGTCAATGTAAAATATGTGATAAAAAGATCATGACATGAAATTTTCCATATCATCCCTGGTATTAACCCTCGAACCATATCAACCTTCCAGCTTCGCTGTCGGGCTTGATATGGGAGTCTCGGGGCTAATACCAGGGCCGATATGGAAAATGTCATGTAATAATTTCTTAATATCTAATGTGTATAAAAAAAAAGAACTGACCCACGCAATACCCCTTATGTTAACAGATGCAAATTGATATACATATACATAGCATGAATTTATTATCCTTTGATTCTCAAAAATAGGGTTAGGGTTGTGGTGTTTATTCTCAAAAGTAGGGTTATGGTGTTTAACGCCACCTTCAACAATATTTCTGTTATATCATGACGGTCAGTTTTATTGGTGGAGGAAACAGGAGTACCTGAGGAAAATTAACAACCTGCTACAAGTCACTTACAAACTTTATCACATAATGTTGTATCAAGTACACCTCGCCATGAACGTGGTGCTAACTCCTAACTTTAGTGGTGATAGGCACTGATTGCATGGGTAGTTGAAAATCTAATTACAGAAAGGTTTTGATATTAGATGAAATTTGATTTTTTTTTCAGGTATTAATCCTAAAAGTAGTGCCAAAAAAGAAAGTCCTAGTTTTGGAGGATTGCTTGGCAAACCATCACCTGGAGGTTTATCTAATGTCAGTAGACCTTCTCTGGGTAAGATTTAATATCACTTATATCTTAACATTTTCTAACTGAGCTTTCTTGATGATGTATGCTTACATAGAATGTGATAGATTGTCAGTTTAATGCCAGTCTAATCATAAGACTATAAATATGGTATATGATACCTCTCCCATGAAGACTCAGCATTATAGAGATTCATCATTAAACACAAATTTCATTTGGAATTTTTGCATTAGAAATACTCTTCGTGGAAAGTTTGCTATAAATAAAGGGATGCAGATGAACACAATAATAATTTTATTTGACTTGAAAAAAGGAAGTGGCAGATTATACAGCAGTACAAATAATGGAAGGGTGATTAAAATTTGATTTCATAGCCTTAGCTAAGCACGTTATTTCTTGGAAGGATACCTCTATAATTGATCAGTTGTCAGTCTACAGAACATTTCTCCTGATATCTATGTCAAAGGAGCCTTTCTGAAACCTTGTGTAATTGTAATTGAATTTGCTGATGGTCTCAATGATAATATAATGTGGACATCAAATGATGAATATTATTTTATGATTTAAGGTCCAGTTGGAGGTACCAGAAATACTGATAATGCAGGCTATGTTCCTTCATTTATGTCTACTACAAAGAATGCTAGTAAGTATAGCAATGTGAACATAACAAACAGTTTTCTTATGATAGTATAACAATGTGAACATAACAAACAGTTTTCTTATGATAGTATAACAATGTGAACATAGCAAACAGTTTTCTTATGATAGTATGTTCCTGTTGTAATTTTTGCAGACTTTTCTTGTAGATTAAATATAGAAAATAATATGTTTGTTGACATAGATTTAAGTAATGACTGTAATGTTATAATTTATTCTTATTTACCAGTTTATGGAATGTTGCAATACAATTTCAATCTTTGGTGCACTGAATGCCATTATGGAATGACAGTATGCATGAAATAAAATATTAATGAATTTTAGTATATCAACCAACACATGCATGTACTTAAAAGTCCCATTGATTACATAAGTCATGTCATGTTATGTTATTGAGTTTACATCTCATTTTTCAGATTATCCCCCTGTTAGTTGGAAGAGGGCACAACCAGCACCTTTGCAGATGAACAAAAACTCAGCTGGACTGAGTAAACCTATGGGAGGTGCCACACATGGACGCACTGACTGGGCTGCAAAGTAAGTTGGAACAAGAATAACTGAATATTTGTCCATCAAAATCGGCATATCTCTCTGTGCTTAAATTTGATTGATTAGCTGACATTTTATGCCTTGTATGAGTTTCCTAATCCTGTGTCCTAAACAGCTCACCGTGAAAACCAGTACATGTGAGGTATTATCATCACTTTATGTCCGTAAGTGACATTATCATCGTAAATCCATTAACTTTTCACATTTCAATTTTTTTTTTAAAACCACTGGACCAATTGAATTCAAACTTGGCACAAATGATACTTGGATGCTTCTCATCATTTTATGTGATTTTTGTTTCATTTGGGAATCCAAGATGGCTGCTAGACCAATTAAACTTTCTGATATTTAAAAAGCCTTCTCAGAAACCACTTATGTAAGTGAACTGTTACATGGTAGAAATATTCCTTATATGATTTGAAAACATTTTTTTTAGAAATCTATGATGATGCCATCACAGAGAATAAAGTTTTAACATAGGATCCATTCAGAAAAATAATTTGTGATTATAACACTCCTATGAAGCAACTAAACCATTTGAAAACAGGGGCCTGGGTGGCTCAATGAGTTAGGTCGCTGGATCTAACAACTCATACAAGCCTATCACCAATACGGTGTGGGTTCGCGCCCGGCTTTGTAAATTACAAAAAGGGTGCACTCAACTCGCAGCCGCAAGTGATAAAGTTTACCAGTTGCTTGCCCATGGTCGGTGGTTCTCTCCGGGTACTCCGGCTTCCTCCACCACTAAAACTGGTCACCATGATATAGCTGAAATATTGTTGAAAGTGGCGTTAAACACCAAAAATCAATCAATCAACCATTTGAAAACAAACTTGGCTGGATTGTCTCTTGGGTGGTCCTTAATCAAATGTGTGTGTTTTGTTTTGATAGAAAATCCAAGATGGCCATCATTGCAAGCTGTATAGGACTATATGGGAAAATGTAAAAAAATAAAAATTCTCAGGAACTAAAAGATGGATTGAATCCAAACTGTACATTAATAATCATTAGATGGTCCCTTACAGAATTATTATATTTTTTAAGAATTCTTACAAACAAAGAATTAAGGGCTACCATTTTTCTTATAAATTTTTAGATATCAGAACCTTCTCGTGTATCTGTTCCAGACCATACGCGTATTTGGACCGAACACGTACGGTCCGGACCGTAGGAGTATACTCGTATGGTCCAACCATACGTACGGTCCACCATACGGCGGTCTAGTACGAGCTAGACCATATGGGTTTTTTACAATACAAACATATCATAAACTTTTATTGAGTTTTAGAAATTACATTTATCATAATTATTATGATTACACCATCACCTCATGAAAAGTAAAAGTTTTTGAACTATAATGCAATTTTAATTGTCTACCTGAATCACATTTTCGCATGCATGCCCTGAGTGACACTTGCTGCAACAAGGAACGCCAGACTTTCTACACTTACATGTTTTTTTCATGCACGTTCCCTTGCATTTATATTTAAATTATGAGCTACTTATATTGCCGGAATCTAGCTGAATCAGTTTTTCCATTCATTAAAACATTAGTTATTCTCTCTGTCTTCTCATGAGTAAACAGTTGGTTTGATGGTTTTTAGTCCCCTACCGGCGAAAGCCGAAGGGGACTATAGTTTTAGGTTCCGTCCATCTGTCCGTCCGTCACATTAAAATTTTAATTTGTCCGCACTTTTTTTTTTTTGACGTCCTTTGACATATTGACTTGATATTTGGTATGTTGCTATATCTAGATGAGTTACAGTTTAAGTTCGAATTTCGTTCCAGTCGAATAATTTTTTGGCTGAGTTATGGCCCTTGAACTTGTATTTTTTTGTTTAATTTTAAGTTGTCTGGATTTTTTTTTGACGTCCTTTGATATATTGACTTGATATTTGGTATGTGGCTATGTCTAGATGAGTTACAGTTTAAGTTCGAATTTCGTTCTGGTCGAATGATTTTTTGGCTGAGTTATGGCCCTTGAACTTGTATTTTTTGTTCAAATTTTAAGTTGTCCGGACTTTTTTTTTACGTCCTTTGATATATTGACTTGATATTTGTTATGTGGCTATATCTAGATGAGTTACAGTTAAAGTTCGAATTTCGTTCCGGTCGAATGATTTTTGGCTGAGTCTTGGCCCTTGAACTTGTAATTGAAAATCTAGTCACTGCAAGGTGATACTTCTAATATTTTAGGTCCTCTAATTTTTGCGGCCGGTAGGGGACAATGTATTGCTATGTGCAATACTCTCAGAATTCTTGTTGTAATAAAGTTCCTAAATATGCTTCAAATGTTTCTTCCCACATTCTGTTTACTGACAATTACTTTAATAACTTTATTCTCTTTCAAACTATTTTGTTAACTGCGAGTGAGCAGAATTCACTTATTACGAACATGCTAAATTCAGGACATGTAAGTTTGTAATAGATTAAATTAGACTTAAGGGGTGTGGAATTACCATGCCCGACTCGTCCGACTCGTACATAGAACCTGCCGGACAAGTAGATTTTCCTGGATAGCTTGTCCGGGGACAAGTAAAGATCAACAAATAAAAATAATTTCTAATTAAAGTACTCTTGAAAGACAATTCCTCAAATGATATTATATCGTAAATATTGACGGTTATATATAGATAAATGTTGTTTATTTTTATTGGAAACGATCACGTCAGTAGTGTTCCGAAAGCAGCTAAAACGAACCAGAATTGTCTAAGTTCTAAGTTGAGTATTACAACCCGATTGCAATGATAATTGCACTGCATTTACTTAACGATAACCGGGACCGTGTATCAGTTTTTTTTATTGGAGTTTCGAATGTGACGTTTCCTTGCTTGTCCATAGCTTTTCATAAACAAACAAGGCCTTACATCCGTGAACGTATAATACAAATGGGGTTGCAGTCGTTACAATGGACAAATATTTGATAATAATAATAAAAAAAAAAAAAGACTGAGAAAGATTCTGGCCACAATGAACATCATGAGAAAGTTAAAGCGGAAAAGGACACAAAATGTGAGGAAAAACACCCAAGTGGCTAGCCGATTTCTCATGTTTACTGCTGGATTCTGATGGTGTCTCATATTGAAATATCTGCAGAATATACTGTGATTTTGCTGACGAGAAATCATTAATGTTTATTGGCAAAATCGTGGACAGAATGGATACCTACCTTCCCACCAGTCATCTGCAAAGTATGAAGACACCACTAAAACTAATACTAGTACATGACTGTTTTGATTGATAAATACATTGTCAAGGTTAATCAAAATGAACTTCATTGATATGAGATTTTTTTCAACACAGCTTATTCTGTATCTAAAAACAACCAGCTATTCTCTGACTGCATATTCCTATCTGAAATCCAAATTTAAAATGGCCTTCATTTAGGCAGTGATCACTTAGGCAGGGATGTTTGAATTAATTTTATTAAAACTATATTTCAAATTTTACGCAATGATGTAATAGACAATATAAACAAGTTCAATTTAGCAACTGTGTTTATAAGTATCAAATGTTTGTACAAAAAACAGGACAAGTAGGATTTTGTCCAGACGAGTAACTTTTTTCAGATGACTTGCCCGGGGACAAGTAGAACATTTCAGTATTTCCACACCCCTGGACTTATTTCTAAATTGTACAATTGCGATGATTAAATTGTTTTTAAATATATTTTAGATTCGAATAACGTTGATCTGTAAAATATTTTTGAAGCCTCGATAATATCTTAAAACTAGGCAGACCGTATAGGTATTTTGAAAATATACGCATACGGTCCAAATACGTGTATGGTCTGGAACATATCCATTATAAATAAATGACTGAAAACTTCTGACCTACATAAAAACATGGAAATTTAATTCGCCATGTTACTTCTTTTCCAAGATATATAATCATTGGTATAATCTGAAACATAGCTCTTATTTTGTAGGTACCTAAAGTCATGAGAATAATTGGAGACTAGATGTTGTAAATACAATCAAGTGCCACACACCGTCCACCCTGTGATATATTATTGTTATTATGTCTGTTATGTTAGTGGATTATACATGTTTAGGGGGACAGAGTAGCTATAATAGTTACAGTACCTGTCTTGCCACTAAGCTGTCATAACAGTAAATAGTCTGTTGAAATTTACCAAATTATGAAGTCACTTATTTCAATTTTAGTGTACAGTTCTTTTGAATATATTGCAGTCTATTAAAAAACTTTTTTGTTGATTGAAAGTTGAAGTTACCATTTTATGTTTGGAAATGTACATATTATAGACCAAATACAATTGATGGATCAAGTATTTAAGCCTATGAGTGTATATTACTCTCCTATTCTTTGTTTTGTTTATAAATAAGTAGTCTCAGTGAACATGAAGGGTTTAGTTGCATGGACTTCATGTATTTTGACTGATGGATTTTCAAATGTGGAAAGATACGAACTCAAGTAATAATTCTTGGAATGATGCATGAAATCAACAAAAATATGAACAATGCTGATCACATGACTTTATAGTTCAATATTATGGCTGATATTCCTACAGTTCTGATCACATGACTTTAAAGTTAAATATTAAGGTTGATATTCATACAATACTGATCACATGAATTTACAGTTAAATATTATGGCTGATATTCATACAATACTGATCACATGACTTAAGAGTTAAATGTTGTTAAGGCTGATATTCATAAAATACTGATCACATGACTTTACAGTTAAATATTAGTGCTGATATTCCTACAGTTCTGATCACATGACTTTACAGTTAAATATTAGTGCTGATATTCCTACAGTTCTGATCACATGACTTTACAGTTAAATATTAGTGATGATATTCTAAGGATGTTTTTGTTTCTTGGTCAGATGTTGTTTTTCTCCTACTGTTAGTAAACAAAGATGAAGTGATAAAAACTATGCACTTTACTTACAGCACCTACAGTGCTTATTTGTATTTGTTTATGGATAAACCAGCTACAATTAGAAAGTTTGACAAGCTGCTGAAGCTTACATAATTACTGACAGGATTATGTCAGTCGTCTGTCTCTATATTATTAGATTTTAATTTATAATTTTGTTTTATTAGTTGAATGGTGTATGTAATGAGATATGTAATGGTGTATGTAATGAGATATGTAATGGTGTATGTAATGAGATAAGTATGTATGTAGTGACTACAATTTAATGTTGAAATGCATTTGTAACTTATAATCTTATTAAGAAAAATGTTTTTGAACATATTCCTTTCTTCTTACAAAGCAGACAAGTATCGTCTCAAAATTGCCCTCTTTTTTCCAGCAATTTGTATTTTGAACACTTTTCATTATTATATTTTGCAGGGTAAAAACACATTCCTTAATCATTGTTTACTGATTTTCAATTTTTGTTTGTTATGGTTCAATACACACAAAGTTTATACAAAATTACTTTTGAAAAAATAGTTTCATTATTTAATTGTTTTTATACCCCTGCTCCACCGGAAGGGGTATACTGTTTTACCTCTGTCTGTCCGTCCTTCCGTCCATCCAAGATATTTTTCGTCGTCACATTTTTCTCAGCAACTATTGATGGCAGAAATCTGATATTTTGTCACAAGCTTCATATAGGTATGCCATATTGTGGGAAGCGTTTTTGGACCCGTCAGATTCCTACTTCCTGTTTGCCGACTTAGTTGGATTATATACACATTGAACATATATGCGGGGGTATAATAAGGGAGCATTAACAGTTCATCTCGGTTTTTTTTTTTGTTGCAACAAGCCATTTGTAACAAAATTTATTATTTAATAAAATAATTACAAACAATCTCACAAAAAAGAACTTTAAAATGTAGCATTTTTCCTTTATTTTTGTCACTTTAAAAATGTGCATGTCTTTATATATTCAATTTATTTAGAAAAAAGTGATACAATTTTGAGATTAATGTGAAGTAAAAATGATTTTTTCTTTAGAATTTTTGGGTTTTTTTTGAGAGCATGTATGTATGGTTTGTTAGTGGCTCAAGTATTCTCTAGTTATGGTATGCGAGTGCCAGTCACTTCTGATGTATGTGATACAGTTAGCATTGGGATCATAACTTGATTTAGTTAATGTTTATTGTATTAAGAGGGATATATTATGTTAAGTTCACCAGAGATTTGATTCTTTGGCTTATTTTTTGGGGTTTATTTACTATTATTTTTAAGGCTACAAACAATGTTAGAAGACTTTTGTTTTTGTCTGTTTCTTCTTCTGATTATTATTTTGTTTTTTCTTTTTCCTATACCAAAAGTTGTCCACAGCATTCTGAAAATGTACTTGAGATTTTAAAGTATGTTAGGCTTTGATGACTAATTGGTCCTAGAATATTTTGTTTTTTTTTGTTTGGGCTTCTAAAGATATATTTTTAAGCATCAAAACAGGCATTGGGCCTACTTCATGAACCTATCTGTTTGAGAGACAAATAAGTTTGTGTTCTAATCTTTAATATTTGAAATCTGTGCTTCAAAATAAATATTTGAAAATAACTACAGAAAAGTACATGCCTTTTTTTATTATACCCCCTGCAAACAAAGTTTGGGGGGGTATATAGGTTTCACCCTGTCTGTCTGTCCGCATAGAGGGTACATGGTTTGTCCGTGCAACTCCTCCTACAGTTTTTCTGCTAGGAAGTTTTTATTTTGCAGATCATTTGTACATATATCAAAGATGTGCATGTGGTAAGGATTTTGATTTTTGTGCATTTTTACCAAAAATATAGATTGTTGAACTTAGTCATTTTTTGGTGAATTTGGCAAAAAGGGTACATGGTTTGTCCGTGCAACTCCTCCTAAAGTTTTTACGCTAGGAAGTTTTTATTTTGCAGATCATTTGTACATATATCAAAGATGTGCATGTGGTAAGGATTTTGATTTTTGTGCATTTTTACCAAAAATATAGATTGTTGTCCGTGCAACTCCTCCTAAAGTTTTTACGCTAGGAAGTTTTTATATTGCAGATCGGTTGTGCATACATCAAAGATGTGCATGTGGTAAGGATTTTAATTTTCATGAATTTTTACCAAAAATATAGATTGCTGAACTTAGTCTTTTTTTTGTGAATTTGGCTAAAAGGGTACATGGTTTGTCCGCGCAACTCCTCCTACAGTTTTTACGCTAGGAAGTTTTTATATTGTAGATTGTTTGTACATATATCAAAGATGTGCATGTGGTAAGGATTTAGATTTTTGTGCATTTTTACTAAAAATATAGATTGTTGAACTTAGCCATTTTTGTGTGAATATGACAAAAAGGGTACATGGTTTGTCTGTGCAACTCCTCCTACAGTTTGTAAGTTAGGAAGTTTTTACATTGCAGAACGTTTGTACCGGTACTCATATCAAAGATGTGCATGTTGTAAGGATTTTGATTTTCATGAATGTTACCAAAAAATATAGATTGTTGAACTTAAATTTTTTTTTTTATTTGTGAATTTTGCTGAATGGGTACATGGTTTGTCTGTGCAACTCCTCTTACAGTTTTTATGCTACAACGTTTTTATTTTTGTTGAATGTGTTAAGCATTATAATTTGACAAATAATATATTTTCGATGTAGACTTAGTTTTCAATAATCTTGGACACAGTCAGAGTTAAGCGGGGGGCATTAGTCCCGCTATGCGGACAGTTCTAGTTTTAATTTAAAATCAGACAAGATTTAATCTTGTGATCATAGTTTTTAAAAACAAATACTTTTTGATTGTCTCTGTAGCTTTAAATATTTATGGACCAGGTATAGGTTTCCTGTGAGAAAATTTGTATTGTTATATAGCAATTAATTGACTGTTATGATTGGTGAAGCAACTCACTTGTTAATAATGTGTACATACATGTAGTAATTGTAAAGAAAAAAAAATGTTGTACCTTTTTTGTATTGTTATTTAAGATTTTACCATCAAAATGTATCATTTAGAAGTCATATGCACATATAGAGTCTTTCACCGCCTCACCAGAGTACGATTAGACCATTATTTATACTCGTTATTGTGTTAAATTAGATTTGATAGAGGCTGGAAAAGGTTATAAAAAATTAGCGTAAATTATTTCAAATAATTGTAATCATTGCTTGAAATATACAAATACAGGTAATTAATTTACACAGGTGATTACAAAATTGTATATATCATGAGGAATCTGATGTAAGTGCAATATCACTATACTAGGATAGTTATTTATTTGTGATACAACTTACAACAGACAGATCAAGATACAAAGAATTGACAGTCCCACTGTTAGTATGCACATTTTTTAGCTCACCTGGCTAAAGGCTATGTGAGCATTTGTCATCACTTTGTATTCTGTCGTTTATTTTCTGTCATTAGCGTTGAGCATTGACATTTCATTTTGAGTTCATATCCTCTGAAACAAGCCAAACTTTGCAGGAATGATGTTTGTTTGATCTTCTACCAAAGAATCTTCATCTCGTATTGATCTGGCAAAAATATAGCCACATGCCCCATGGACAATTCTTGTTTCTCATTTGCTGAAAATTTAAAAGTTTTCTTCTATATATGAAAGTACAAATCCAAATAATTTTTAGCATACTAGTAGTATAGATAATGATTTCAGATATTTTCCCATTGAGATAAATTGCTGCAAATTGCTGGACACACTCGGATAGATCGTTTCAGCTATTTTTCATTGGTTTTCAGGTCTTTTATTTTCTAACCAGAATCATCCTTGATTTAATCTTGATATAACAAAATACGTGGCTGCCATGGTTAATTTTTGTGTCTGATTGACTGAAACTAAAATTCTTCGAAACTGCAGGTCCAAATGATATATGACATAGTACTATGGAGAATTCTTTTTTCTGAATCTACAAAATTGATTGATTGGTTTAATTGCCAACTTTAATGGTATTTCAGCTATGTAAATATCGAAACTACAAACTTGCCTTGAACCCAAATAATTAATGAATAATCAGGTGAGTGATTCAATCTCAGTTGAGCCTCTATTCTAGTGATTCAGGCTCAGGAGAGCCTCTAATCTAATATGCTTAGAATGATCATTTGACTGGGAACAATATTGTTTTGTAATGCCATGTGGTTTCCATAGAATTTGATTCCATGTAGTAACAAAGCAAAACAGTAGTTCCGACAAAAATATAACATATTGAAACTGTTATCCGTCATCTTCTGTTGGCATCACTATTGTAAACCTGCAGCTCTGCCTCATGCTAGATTTGATGGAATTTAATTATATTTTACTTCAATCCTTCATGTAACCAACAAATGTGTATCTTCTACTGTATTTTCCTTGATAGGTTTCCTCTTGTCCCTTGGAGTTAATATTCTTATTGAGCTTTTATTACATTACATATGTGTCAAATGAGGGAGGAAACAGAGATAAATGTCTTTTACAGGGGATCTAATCATTTTAACCTATTAATAGTATTACACCATGAACAAATTATGCTGTATATCTTATTTAAAAGTAAATAAATTTCAAACTTATACAAGGTTTTTACAATTGCCTTTGTCTTTGATGTTCTACCTCAATTTTCATTGCAACCAGATGCAAATTTTTAACTCACCAGAATCAAAGGATCAAGTGTTGTCTCTTAACATTTTGATCTTTGCAGGAACCACTGAGATAAATTGGACCAAACCTAGATATTATACTCCTTGGAAAATCCTTTTCCAAAATTGTGTTTGGTAATTTTGCCTGACATCCAGGATTTTACAGCAATGTTTAGATCCTTTGTATATGAAGAACCTCTGTCCAATTATGTTTTATAAGGATGTCCTAAAGTGGATGTAGATGATATTTTAGGGGTTTGTGGAGGAGGTTTGAAAAGTCATAATGTTTGTACTTAACATTTAATTGGATTTTACTTTCAGCAGTGTTGGAATTTGATTATAAAAGGGAATATCTCCCTGAATTTAATCTCAAATTGCTTAGAAAAAAAAAAAATAAAAAATAAGCAAGTGTTAAGCCACTTCAACAGGTAAATAAATGAAATAACAACACAGCCTAGCGATTACCGACTCATCATAGCCTATTGTTATTTTATTTCAATATTATTTGTCTCTTGTTGATCTTCAATTTAAATTCTGGTAAATACAGTGCTCAATTAAGGAGAAAAATGTACAGAAGATTTCTACTCATTAAATTATCTATCTACATCAATACCACTGTCTTCCTAAATGACCTCACAATTATGTTGTCTTTAGACTGATATTGTGCCATAGGAATCTAACTGAATTCATTTGTATAAATAGAGGGACCAAGGATTGCTTAATAATTCATTTTAGACAGTAACATTTGTTTATAGGTTCCAGTAGAATTTACTTTCATGGTTTTAGGCTCATGCTATTTTTATATTAATTGAAAATGTCTTATTTTGTGTTGTTTTGGTGTTATTAAGTATTCCAGTTTGGGAATACTCAGATTTTTTACTTATTACCAAGTGCAAATTTGCAAACAATGGTGGTGAAATGATGAAAGAGATCCATTTTAGGGTATCTTTAACATCTGGCTTTGAGTGCTAAGTTTTAATTACTAAATGTTACAATAGTTATAACTGGGTTTTCAAGATTTATGAAGATAGTACATGTAGTATTCAATTATAATTTTAAGAAACAATTGTTATTCTAATAATACCAGAACTTGAAATTCATTTGTAAATTAAAAAAAAAAAATTGTGGGAGATAGAATGTTATGAATGGTGAGCAAATGTTTCAGTAAAGTTATGTTATAGTCTGTTAACTTGTTGATATATAACGATGTGAATTATGATAATAGTATCATTTTGATCTATGAAATTTTAAGGCATATTTATTATACCAATCACACTAAATAATAAATGGTCAAATTTTAATAGTTGTCTTTTTTCACTACCTCTTATTTATGCCATTCAAGATTTCCTGATCATTTAGGGGTTAGAGTTATGGTGTTTAATACCACTTTTAACACTATTTCAGTTTTATTGGTGGAGGAAACCAGAGTACCCAGAGAAAACCACTCGAGCATGCAAAGTCACTGACAAACTTTTATCACATACTGCTGTATCGAGTACCTCTCATCATGAGTGGGATATGAACTCACAACTTTAGCATGTTTAGTGGAGATAGGCACCGATAGTACAGGTAGTTGTAAATCTAACTACCTTAAGATCAAGACCATCACAGAGGTTGTGATTTTGCCATGTTTGTGTGATTTAAAAAAATGGTGGTTGTATTGTGGTATGGGTCTGTAGTTGTCATTGTTGTCAGTTTATAGACAATTGTTTATTTTGTGTGTTGTAGCTTTTGTTCTAGTTGAAATTTCACCATATATATTTGGGAACCGACAGGATATAGCTCAAATATTGTTGAAAGTTGGGTTAAACACCATAACCCTAACCAACACTTATATATTCCAGGTTTTTCTGTGAGCTTCGTTGTTCAGCTGATTTATACTGACTTCTTTTCAGAAACCACAGACCCAAACTTGGCTGTGCGGTCCCTTTTCAAATTTCTGTCTGCCAGCCCTATTGTTACGATAGAAATTCTGGTTTACCGCCGAAATTAAACAAAAAAAAGTCCTGTGTGAAACCACCTAGCCAATTGAGACCAGAGTTGAGAGGAATGGTCAGTGACAGATCTTCTGCACAATTTCCTCATTTCATTCTGAACTGACAAACAACATGACTCTGCAGACAATTCTTGTTTCTGAATATTCAAATTTAAAAAAAATCTGATGCCACTGGGCCCAAACTTATAAGGAATTGTGTATGGAAGGTTCTGTGCAAAAAAAAAACTATAGCAGACTGAGCCTCTGGTTTGAAGTCAAATAGCCTATCCAAAGTGATGACTTATTGGACAAAATTTGTTTTTAGTCAAACTGGTGTAGGAGGAAACCTTTGTGGACTTGTGATTGTATCATGATGTGCCTGGTGTTATCCTTTATTAACAATACCCAAATATGGCTTATTACACAAATCATTACTTTCCTAGCTAGTTTGTGATGACAAGGTTAAAGGTCACGGATCAATATCATCCTTGGCCATTGACCATTTCTAGGTCACTGAGAAAACTCCAGACTCTAATAGTTTTTTGAGTTTTAAGGATAATTGACATCACAATGTTTCAAAACTATTTTCATTCTTCTGCTACCTAACAAAATTGCAGTCTCAGTAATTGTAATATTACAAGTAGTTCTTTTGCCTGGAAAGGGGGTTATGGTGTTTAATGCCACTTTCAACAATATTTCAGTTATATCGTGGCAGTCAGTTTAGGTATAGAGGAAACCGGAATGCCCGGAAAAAAACACCGACCTGTCGCAAGTCACTGACAAACTTTATTACATAATGTTGTATGGAGTACACCTATTCAATGTGGGATTTTAACCCACAACTTCAGTGGTGATAGACATTAATTACATAAGTAGTTGTAAATCCAATTACCATACGATTACGACCATGACGGTCACCCCTGGAAAAGGGAAATTACATTAATTACTAAGTTGCTACTGTTGATGTACACTTTCTCTTATAATGAGATGTTTACTACTAAGTTTAGGAACAACAACACAGGGATAATCTTTGTCGGAATATTGTTTTTATCAGAAATAAAAATAAACTCCCACAGGTTCCTGCATTATTTCTTACTGATGTCCATGCTATATTTATCCTTTGTTCTGTTTATATACATAATTAGGTATTAATTGGGTGGTTTTAACTGTTGAAACAATCTTTTGAAATATATACTTCCTTGTTTTCATGATATTAGAAAAGACTTTTTTTTTGCAAAATGTTCCGGTTAGTCTTTTGTCATTCACAAAGAAATATTTCATTTACAAACCGATTACTGAACAAGTTACTTTTAACGTTTTAGCATTCTGTCAAGTTTTTGGACATACAGGTTATTAGAATTTAATGAAAACATAGAAAAACTTACCTGCCGTGAAAGTGTAAGATGTCGAATTCCACCGAAACCGTAATGCAGTTTACAGATGAGTACGTCAATAAGAGATTTCAGGTGTACAGGTTCCTATACTGTGGAGTACCTCCTTTCCAAAGCAACCAATGCAACCGGTTCTGAATCGGAGGACGTTGCAATGACTGTAGAGGCATATTATACGTAAAAATCTTCCTTTTTTTTTTCTTTTTTAATTTGAACTATTTAGGGCCAATTCTTTTACCAATCGATGGTGAACATTTGAGATATAAAGAAAATGTTTTGAGGTCAAGCAAAGTATAATCAATTGACATCTATCAATAAATTGAAGTTAATGATGGTAATTAAATTCACATCTGGACCTTACATTGCCTTATTGACACTAAATTATATCTATTTTTTTATTTCCATAACCGGTAACTAATAAAACGGCATAAAATTATATAAAACAACAAAAATAAAACAAATGCTTTATTGTCAATCAAGACGCCCACAATGAGCAGTATAATCAATAAAAATCACAGTATACAATTGATTCACATAATAATTGTTTCATTGGATAGGACAATACAAACAAAATTAAAATTAAAATCACATTTAATCAGAAAAATAGTTGTAATGGTTGTATTTAGTCTTACCAAGCACAGAGACCCATTCAATCCACAATTTAATTAAGTCAGAGTTCTACTAGACTCACTAGCCAATATAGGAGGGAGATTCTGGATCAAATTGAATCTCGCTTCTCTAACCTTAAATTTTTGGACATTAAAAGTAAATTTGTCTGGCTTCTTTCAGCAGATTATCACTACATTTATAATCAGCTATACACTTTATTAACAAGATTATATAATAAGAGAAATGATATTTTAAGCAGTAACACCCACTAATTAGGGATAATAATACTTAGTAAATTATTAAATAACTTTTTTTATGCATCATACTGCTACTAGAGTAGCAGCATGGTGCAAAAGAAAAAAGAAGTTATTTAATAATTTACTAAGTATTATTATCCAGAATCTCCCTCCTAGTATTGGCTAGTGAGTGACACCCCAAAAGAAAGTGGATCTCATTTTCCACATCTAGCTTGTACAATCTACATATTCTTTGTTCAGCTGGAACATTCATATGTCTTCCCTTTTCAATCTCGAGTTTATGTGAGCTAATACGAAATTTAGTTAAAATGTTTCTCTGGTTATATGTTCCCCAATTCAGATAAGGTTAAAAAACAAAATGATCTTTAAATAATCTATATGTTCCAAGTTTATTACCACATGAATTATATCTCTTATCATTAAATAGCTCACTCTTCCAGGTATTTTTGTATTTCATACAAAGACACTGGAATATATAATTTTTTAGTGTGGATTTAAGGTTAAATATTTTACATTTATCCATATCAAAATAGTCTATAACGTCAGTAATATTTCCATACCAGGATCTTTTATTTTCTAGATGTAATTTTCTTGATGCTTCAAAAGCTTCGGCAACAAGATCAGTACAAATAGGATTAGAAAGATGAATAAAATATTTTATCATATTTAAAATGACTTCTAAAAATCACAGGCATTTGACCGATGGACCTTAATTTCCCCGTGTTTGCCACGGGGGTACGTATTTTCAGGGCTAGTAACGATGTAGGGCCTCTATCTAATTGTGGGTCCTGGGTCCACACGAATACTATAGAAAAATACACAAGGTAAGAAACAAAATCACTGAAAATGGCGGCGTACTGCTAATTTTTTTAGTATTATCGATTTCCCTGATTTCTGAAAAATAAACGGATGGAATGCACTAACCTTGTGGACCCCCATCAGCTGTTGTGCCACTGGTTTACTCTCATATTCGTACTAATTTGCATATATACCCGACTATCTGTTCCCAAGACAGAGTGTCAACGAACACGGAGGTCGACCACAGGCGCTCGTGGCACGGACTTACCACCCCCCTTTTTTCTAACTTTTCTGTTTACAAATTTATTTTCAATAATATTTCTTTATTTCTTTATTATTTCATCTCTTTTTCCTTATTTTAACTTGTTCGTG
>MJUT01023286.1:162073-182722 GCA_002080005.1 Gigantidas platifrons
CTTCATATTCTGTCGAGCAGGCTGATTTTTTTCAGTATCAATCATATTCACATTCAGATGACATGTTTATCATCCTTAAATCAAACATAAACACGGATACATCTATATTTGTATTTTCGCGGGGAAAAATTACATGATTCGAAATATTCAAAATATGCTTTCCAAACGCGTAGTTCATAAGTAGTTTGCAAATATACCATTCATTTTTACAGGTTTATATAAATTTAAGATTGTTGCATTTTTCCTTTAATGGTGATATTCATTGGTTTTTTTTTAATACAAACATCAAAGTCACCCATTTTCATTAAATGTTTTGTTTACCAATGCCTCCGTTTAGAAAACACAAAGGTCACGACCTCCCTTATGACGTAAAAATTATGACGTCTCAGCAGAGGTTATCAAGAATTGTGTAAAGTACATTTTTGTAGGACGATGTTTATTGATATTGCTGACATGACAGTTCCTAATTTGATACATGTTTAAAAAAAATAATGTTAACTAGCTAATGGTGTTGATGAATTTTATTTACTTTTGTCATCTTCACAGGAATTATCGTTTAAATGTTGGGAGAATTTGGTGATAACTCCTGCTGACTGTTGATAAGTACTGCTCAGCTCACGCGAACTTTGATACGAGTTTTGCTTATGGAGTCAGCAGGTAGATATGGCAGGAGGGAAGGATGATAATAATTTTTAGAATTACTTCTGTTAAAATCTTGTTGAGAAATATTGTTAGTGTTACAAAAATATAGATCAAAAGCCATTAATAAAATGTTGCAATTTTTTTTGTTCTTAATTTCATTCACAAACCGATGATAAATTAGTAAACTTGGACTTATGTGGGTCCTTAAAATTCAATAGGACATCAATTTCCAATTACTTTAATTTTGGTCACCTATCTGTATGTCACACTTTGGGGTCATTTTTTTTTAAACAGCCCATATGTAAATCATTCTAATCATTGTAACTAAATTTATTGTGATTATTCTGCTCATGTTGGGTGTTGGGATTAGCAATAAAATCTTTTGTATTTGTATATGGAATTAAGGATGGGACACTTATAAACACTTGAATAAAATGAGTTAATTTAATTGAAAGAAGGAAGTTATTATACAAATGTAGTAAATGTATTATATAAATATTTGAAAAGGATATATACAAAGTCAATAGAGAGAGAGGAAATATAAAGATGAGGAACAAGAATTGGGCAAATTGACTTTTTATGTAATGTTTATTTATATGAAGATACGGAAATAAAAACTGACCTGCAGACAAAGAATTTAAATGCTATTTTTTACTTTTTTTTCTATAAATAACATAAACATTATGGACTAACACAAATATTCTTTTTAGAATTAAAAGTTATCATTTATAGGTCTAATGTTAAATTAAAAACAAAAATAGGAACAAAATATGTGAGTTCATATTATAGAGTAAAAATATGTAGAGAAAAGAAATGAAAAATATATAGACAGGGCTAGGGATCATTTGATTTTCCTGTTCTGGAGTTATGTCCCTTGAAATTGATTAGCTGAAAAAGCCAATTTCACAGGATTTTGTTCAATAACTTAAAGTCTCCTAAAAGAAATCATATGAAGTTTAGACGCAAGGACAAAGACCTTAAGGGTGTAGACCTGGGTTACCCTAAAATTTCCCCATCAATCAATTCTTTTAAAATTTGCATCATGGAATAGTTATGTCTAAATACATTATCTACCAAAGTTTCAAAAATTTTCACTGTGCCGTTTTCTCCATAGCACATCCTAAATATAGCAATGTGGGGGTATTCTGGACGCCAGATGGTAATACTAGTTTCGCAAGATTCTAATATATGCACATTTATTTCTGATTGAAAGGGAATATTTTGGCTTAAATACACTTGAGAGTGTTGTTGTTGAATAAATATGAAATATCTAGCATATCTGAATATCCTGTTTGGAGATAATCACGTGCAAAACAGTGGAAAATGCAAAAAAGGGGGGATGCCCTGATGACCACCTTGGTATTAAAAATCGGATTAAAAAAATTCCTGTCATTTAATTTCCACCAAAAAATGCTACACTGAAGAATAGACATATAGACATCATTGCACCAAATTATACAAACTTTTGCCGTCCGATTTTTAAAATATTTAAATTTATGTTTTTCATGGCACCCAGAAAAAAAATGAAATTGTCGAGGAAAGTTACCACACACCCATCTTTTGCTAGTTTCTTTGTTTGTGAGATAAAAAATAATTAGTTACCAATAACAAAAAACTTTTGAATTCTTATAATTGACACTGGATGTCCAAATTACCAAATGACTGCATTTGTCTTGTTCATTTTCAGGTCGGCTGGGGAGGGAGAGGGGTGGTTTGAGGACGATTATACTTGATTAATTCATTAAAAAAAAACACAGACAGCCACCCAGCTGTATTGTTAAATTCCTTTAAATTCTGTCCTCCAGTTGTATTTGTTTGATTCTGATTATTCTTTATTTGTCTTAGGAGAAGAGGACGTCGGTATAAGAGAGGATCAGATAATATTATAATTTTTTTTCCCAAACATAGCTTTCTATTTTTTACTACCGTATAATTTGCTCTATAGTTTCATAATATCTAAGATTCTGAAGAATATATTTATTTTTTGGGTTTTTTTTTTTACAAACCCTTGAAATTCAATAGAAAAAGGTTGTCACACAAATTGTGTTTTTTCGATGAACATTTTTTCTGGAAAGAGATATTTCAATGATATTTTGTGGGCATATAATAATAACACACTGGCATAAGCACTAAAGCAGCAATAAGATATTAAAATACAAGGAGCACAACTATGAAAAGGAAAAGGAGTCATATTTTTTAACTGGCCAAATCCAATGTAAACAATCTTTATCACCAAGAAGCGTGGAATTTTCAAACGCACAGATGATCATATATTTGAGAAGACACTGAAAATAGAGTTATCTCCCATACCCCAGGTCTACACCCTTAAAGAACTTGGGACAGACATAAAAATGTAGTGGGATTAAACCAGTCAATTGGATTCCATCAATCCACTCTTGTTAATTTAATGTCAATACAGATCTACATTTGTACTTGTATAAATTAATAGACAAACTTATAAAAAAAAAAGCCAACACAGATTCACTTCCACTCTAAAATACCAGACACTATCAAAAAAATGAATGACAACATAAACATGGACAGTATTTTAGCAGGATCAGTGAATGCTCGTAGTTACTTACTACTGATCATCATCAACAGAATCTAAAATATTGTTGTTGTTTTTTATCAAGGACAGTGTAGACAACACTTGACCATATACCATATTATCCCCTCTTGTTAAACAGGTTTACAACTATTTATGATTATAGGGACACAGCTGGCCAAGAGCGATTCCACACAATTACCACATCCTACTACAGAGGAGCTATGGGAATTATGCTAGTCTATGATATAACTAACCATAAAACATTTGAAAATATTTCTAAATGGTTACGGAATATTGATGAGGTAAGAACATATATTAAATATGATAAATTATCTATCAGTAAAAAAAAAAGAGATATTCACATTGATGCACATACATGTAGTTATCTCTCTTTAAAAAAATATGAAAAGGGTCAGCTTACAAAATTGGCAGACCCCAGATAGATGCAGTCGTTATATAATTATGTGTGTTTCTTTTCCCTATCCTAATATATCCTCTTTGTGGAAATGTCACACAATTCTAAATAATATGTTAACAGGTTAAGAGATTGTCAACAATAGCAAAAAATTACTTAAAGGTCTCTTAAAAAATTTGAATGTGTTAAATATTTTTAGTAAAAATACCATCATGATCAGTTGTATGATAACTCTTGTGAACAAAACTAGTTTTTGATGAAATAACATGTAACATCAATCTAAAGCCAATGACCAGTCAGACTAATGTAATCCTGTTGATTTTCAATCTGCTAGTTCTACTTATCATTTTCAAAATGAATGAATGGTTGCTGTTTTAACACCAAGTGGACACTTGTTCAGCTATATCATGGAGAGAGCAAGCTTTGATGTCAGAGATGATGATAAGGTCTGCTTTGTAGTAGACCAACACACTTAATTTGATTTTTATAGTGCTAGACTGCAAGCTCACTGAAACAATAGTCTGAGGATAGACATGTTGTTCCACTCTGAAATATTATCCTGATTCCGAGCAAACCAGTCTTTGCTCAGTCTTAACTCCTTAAGGCAATATGCTTAGTGGAGAAGCATCAAATACCAATTTTATAGTCTTTGGTTTTACCTGACTGGGCCACAAACCCTTCAACTACCTCACTTGAGGCAAGCATGCTAATCATAACACCGCTGATGCAGTTATAATCATTTTCTCACCCTGATATATGTCAAGCTGCCTCATTTGTACACCATGTACTCTGAAGTCAATTAAAGTTGATAAAAGATGGACTTTAAAAAAAAAGAAACAAAAACACTGGTTATTTTAATATTAACATTTAACCACAAATCTTTTGCAATATTTTGCTGGTAGATATTTGTAAATTGATTTATCTTATATTTTATTTCCAGCATGCAAATGAAGATGTAGAAAAAATGATTCTTGGTAACAAATGTGACATGGACAGTAAAAGACAAGTGTCTAAGGAGAGAGGAGATGTTGTTAGTATTATTGTGTAGAAATGTCATATTAAGAAAATGTTTTATTACCGTATTTTACGGACGATAGGTCGAATTGCTGCTTTTCGGCTAAATTTTTTTGGGAATACTAAGATAGGTCGAAGATGCCGATGACAACTTGGGTAAATATCGTCACATCGAACTGTTTTTTTTTTGTTTTTTTTTTCATCGGTAAACATTTGTCCTATAACGATGTTCTTCGGTAAGTATATGTAAGTATTAATTCAAGAATACTATTCTTATGTGTCATAAAAGAAATAATTATGAAAGTTAAATTAAATAAAATTTGTTTTTAAACTTGTGTTTGTGTGGTTTTTTTTATGACGAGTACGGTTTGTAAAGCCAGACATCGACGACATTCAAATCAGGCCATCTGTGGGTGTCACAATAGATGGTAAACGGATGTTCATACAATAAAATAATTAAGCTGTCAAAACAATGTATCACCTTGTGCAGTTTTATTGAAACACCTTTAAACTGTGTTCAATTATTAGTACACAAATTATGTGATTGTCTCAGTCCAGTAAATTTTCAATCAGCTGATCAGGATAAGTGCCAAAAGAGGTTCACCTGTGTTGATTATCTCATGGTGATTATTTCATTTGTTCCTAATTGATGACCAATTCAAGTGTAGAACATTCTAGTTTAACGAAATCGATAATTATTTTCCAGTACATTTAGTATAAAAAGCTTGTTCACCACGTGTATTGTGAGATATAATATTGCAACCGCCATGTTTTACTACAACCTCGTGCGCATGCTCGTGTTCGGTACCCCTCGTGTTTGATTGAAAGCTACATAGCTATATTTAGATATTTTGTGATAATAATTTTATAAACGATCCTCCCTGTGATTTTTTTTTCAACAACATACATTTTTTATAGTATATAATGTTTTATTATACAATACAATATTGAACTGATTTTCGTTAACACTTCATTCTTCAATCATTGAATATTGATTTTTTTTCGGATGTTGAACATTTTATTCCCGGAATTGCACCCCCTGTTAGTATACTTTTATTGCTTTAATTTAAAAAAAATAACACCAAGAACATCGATAATTGCAGTCTTCTTATTCAGGAAAAAAACCTACAGCAAAATAAAGGTATACTGTCAACAAAATCGTCATTTTTATCGAGATTTTTTTTAGGGATTCTAGATTTTTCAACTTTATCCTTGTATAGGTCGATGTGGACGATAGGTCGAAGCCAGCGTGTTGAGGGAAAAAAATATCGACCTATCGTCCGTAAAATACGGTAATTATAACACACCAAGAAAAATGTCTTAATAATTATAACACACCAAGAAAAATGTTTTATCTATCATAACATACCAAGAAAAATGGCATGTAAAACACAGTTATGGCTTTTTGGTTTAAAATTGATTGCAGAAAAATTGGTGCAGGAGGCAGTCCTTGTCAACTTGCTGTGGCAGTATAATGCTAAGCCTGGTGTAGACCCTTCGTTCCCTGATTTAAAACGGGACTCTTTTTTTAGCTCACCTTGCCAAAGTCAATGTGAGCTTTTGCATTCACTTGGCGTCCGTCGTCCGATAACTTTTAAAATTTTAATCCTCTCCTCTGAAACCCCTCAACCAAATGAAGTGAAACTTGGTAGGAAGGCCCTCTCTAAAGATTGCTCATTTGGTCCAGATCCATCAACAAACATGGCCACCATAGACAATTCTTGTTTCTGATTGGCCGATTTAAAAAAATCTTCTCCCCTGAAACCACTTGGCCTAATGAACCGAAACTTGGTAGGAAGCATCTATGGCAGGTCCTTTATAAAGTTTGCTTATTTCGTCTCGATCCGTTAACAAAAGTGGCCGCCACAGGCCATTCTTGTTTCTGATTGGTTGATTTCTAAAAAAATCTCCTCTGAAACTACCTGGCCAAAAGAATCGAAACATGGTAGGGAGCATCCTTGGAAGGTCCTTTATAAGGATTGCTCATTTCGTTCCGATTCATTAGCAAACATGGCCACCAAAGGCAATTCTTGTTTTTGATTGGTTGATTTCTAAAAATCTTCTCCTCTGATACCGCTTAGCCAAATGAACCGAAACTTGGTAGGAAGCATCTATGGAAGGCCCTCTATAAAGATTGCTCATTTTGTCCCGATCGGTTAACAAACATGGCACCACAGGCAATTCTTGTTTCTGTTTGCTTGATTTCTAAAAAATCTTCGCCTCTGTTAAAAGAAAAATAACTCTTGCCTAAACTGTTAAAAGAAAGATAACTCTTGCCATTATCTCCCTTAGAAATTAACTAATGCTGATATAATGTAACATGTTTATTCTATATGTTAAAAGTAGGTATTCACATTTTAATATTCTTTTTAGCAAACCTTGCCAAAGGCAATAGGAGCTTTTGCCATCATTGATGTCGGTCATCCGTTTACTTTTCACATTTTAGTCTTCTCCTCTGAAAACACTGCCAATTGAACTGAAACTTGGTAGGGAGCATCTATGGAAGGTCCTCTCTAAAGAGTGCACATTTTATTATGATCCATTACCAAATATGGCCACCACAGGCAATTCTTGTTTCTGATTGGACGATTTTTTTAAAATCTTCTCCTCTGAAACCGCTTGGCCAAATGAACCGAAACTTACTAGGAAGCATCTATGAATATTGCTGATGTCGTACCGATCGGTTAGCAAACATGGCTACCACCGAAACTTGGTAGGAATCATCTATGGAATGTTCTCTATGAAGATTGCTCATTTCGTCCCGATCGGTTAGCAAACATGACCACCACATGCAATTCTTGTTTCTGATTGGTCGATTTCTAAAAAATCTTCTCCTTTGAAACTGCTTAACCATATGAACCAAAACTTGGTAGGAAGCATCTACATGTTTGGAAGATTCTGCATTAAGTTTCCTCAAAGCAGAATGCAAGGTGAGCGACACAGGCTCAATCCACTGAGCCTCTAGTTTATTATCAGTGAGGCAATTGAATATATCCTAAAAAAAGTAGATGAATGCAGGTTATTGAATCATTTAACAATATGATGTTTTAAGAGATCCTTCCTAAAGAGGAAGTATTGTAACACATGATTTCACATTACACTTTTAATGTCTCATGTTAAAAGAAATATTGCCGTAATGATAAATAAATATAATTAAATATCAGCTGTAAACTGACAGACAGACCAATTTTGTTTTAATATGTAGTTGCATTAAAGTTTATATATAATATAACATGAATATTGTTTATATTTTTTAGATTGCAAAAGAGCATGGAGTACCATTCTTAGAAACTAGTGCTAAGGCAAATATAAATGTAGAAAAGGCATTTATGGATTTAGCACAAGCAATTCTGAACAAGGTGAGAATAAAATACAGTTGAACCTCGTTATCTCAAAATTCCTTAAACAAGTTGTATATATTGGAATATGAATTAAAGTTTGTTCTCAACGACTTCAAACTCCCTTGAACACAAACTACTGATCTGATTAAAATCATATTCTCATCCTGCTCCCGTTTTCTGATATGTCGCTGCGTGAGAATCTGACGAAATGCCGTAGACATTCTGGTGTTAGTGACCTAGGATCAATGAGTGAATTGACCAATCAGATTGCCACTTTCAGGATCTTGAAAGTAATTACGGCAATCTGATTGGTCAATGCACTCACTGACACGAGGATGTCTACGGCATTTCGTCATATTCTCATGCATAGACATATCAGAAAACGGGAGCAAGATGAGAATATGATTTTAATCAGATTGACAAACTAGATGAATAACCAGGTGAGAGATACAGGCTCAGGTGAATGTCTAATTTCTCATGGTACAATGTATACATAATAACATCAAGATAATGAATATAGTTCATGAAATCATCAGAGTTCTCGTACCATATACAATTCCTTATATGACAAACTTTATTTTTCCCCTCGCCAACGAAGTTGCGAAGGGATATAGTAACGCTACCTACCGACCGTCCTTCCGTAACATCCTTGTGAACACTCTAGAATCAACATCATTCAATGGATTTTGACCAAACTTGGTACAGGGTTCGAAATTAACGATTGTCCGCTAGTCTGAGACTAGTAATTTTCCCCACGGACAACATATATCTCCTAGGTACTTGTCCGCTTGGGCTAGTAAAAAAAGAGAGACCAGTATGTATCACGAGTTGGAAAGCCGTTATTGTCTCTGTTTATTTCTTTACTTTACACCATTTACAACTGTGTCAAACATGCACTTGAAAATAACTTATAAAACTACGGCGTTTAAAGCGCTTGGAGGACGGATCACACAAACGTTTGAAATAGTTAAATTGTTGTTCAAAATTCAAGTGCAAATTTAACATTGACAAATACAATTTCATTTATAAAATATTTATGGCTTCATGTCGATCTGCAAATCGTCGCAATTGGGAAAATAAGAACAATGACAATATTTGCTAAAATATATCGTTTTAAATTTAAAAAAAATTTGTAATAAAGTACTGAAAATGATTATTAAATCTAGATTTTCATATAGGTAACACTTAAACCTATGTAAAACGTAGATTATAGCTTCTTTTCTTCATGTCGATCTGCAAATAACTGCGATTGGGAAAAGAAGAACAATGACATTATTTGCTAAAATATATCATTTTAAATTAAAAAAAATTGTAATAAAGTACTGAAAATGATGATTAAATCCAGATTTTTAGGTAACAATTAAAACTATGTAAAATTAATGTATTGATAAATGTGTTTATTGATCCAAACTGTTTAAATAACAAATTTTTGACTTAAAATAAAAACTACAATTTAAGTGCTTTGGAAGGGTATGACATTTGCAGTATTTTGCTTCATGGTATTATGGGTTTTGCTAATCATTGAAGGGCTAAACTGTGAAATCATTGTCCTGTGTTCTTTGGTAGCTATCTCATTGGCAATCATATCAAATTTCATTATTTTCATATTTGAAGGGAAAAAAACACCCTCAAAACTGTCTTTTTGGGAAAAACATTTTCACTCCAAAAACCCTGAGATTGCAGGATTTTGCATCTAGATTTTGAAAATATTTGAAAGGGGGGGGCATGCCCCTAGACCCCCCTAGCCAAACTCGCACCCTTGCAACATCTACAGGACTAGTTTGGGTTTCTAAGGACTAGTGATTGATATCTTCTACTAGCCCTTTGGGCTAGTAACTACAAAAGTTAATTTCTAACCCTGTGGTACATACTTAGTCCTTAAGAGAATCTGGAACCCTATTGATTTTCAAGGTCACCAGGTCAAATTGTTTACCGCATAACATCCTTGTGAACACTCTAGAATCAACATCCTTCAATGAATTTTGACCAAACTTGGTACACACTTAGTCCTCATCATAGGTCAAAGGTCAAGGTCACTGGGTCAAATATTTACCCTGTAACACCCTTGTGAACACTCTAGAATCAACATCTTTCAATGGATTTTCACCAAACTTGATACATACTTAGTCCTTAGGAGAGTCTGGAACCTTATTGATTTTCAAGGTCATATGTCAAAGGTCAAGGTCACAGGGTCTAATTTTTACCCGGTAACATCCTTGTGAACACTTTAGAATCAACATCCTTCAATGGATTGTGATCAATCTTGGTACATATTTAGTCCTTAAGAGAATCTGGAACCCTATTGATTTTCAAGGTCAAGGTCACCGGGTTAATTTTTTTTTACCGTGCAACAGCCTTGTGAACACTCTAGAATCAACATCCTTCAATGGATTTTGACCAAACTTGGTACATACTTAGTCTTTAAGAGAATCTGGAACCCTGTTGATTTTCAAGGTCATAGGTCAAATATTTAGGCAAGGGGATATGCCACCCTTTGCGTTGCCCTTGTTTATTTATGAAAACAACAAACATTATTTTATTTGAGGCCTTATTACAACATAGAAAGAGGTATCAAGATATTTGAAACCATTGAATGGGTGAAAGTTGTCAAATAAAAAATTGTCATTATTCTTTTTAATTCTTTTTTGCTTGTGAATGTTATATCTTGTTTATTGTTACAAATATGTATTACATGTTGATGCCCCAGTTTGGCTAAAAAAAATATTGCATCTTGCTCAGAAATGTTTTTTAATAAGTGAAAGGATTAACAAAACTAGTATTTAATGAAGGTTTTTCTTTTTGTTGTAGACACCTGGACGAGACATGGAACCAAGTCGTGGAGTTGACATTAATACCAGAGATAGGCAATCTAAAGGCTCTTCTTGTTGTAGTTAAATGTTTCCATCAGCAAACAATTCTAACATTTCGCATCGTCATGGTGACAGTAATAACATTGTGTTTGTTTCATAAAGCAGTCCTAGGACTTGCTTACTTGTAAGCCCCTGATACATGGATGGAAGTTCTAGAATTATTTTGTGGGATGACACATTTCAATATTTTACATGTTCTCACTGTTGCTTCTAAGACCTGTGTATTACCAGGTATTGATAATTGTATGATATAATCTTTAAGCTGCTTATTGATATTCAAGATCAAATTGTTTAGTAGAATTAATTTTGCTATTTAAGCTTGAAGTTCCTACAGACTTCTATTGATTTAAATTTTCTTGATTTGTGTGTAAGGGATGTCGAGGTTGCTTCTTTCTACTTTTTTTCTATTGGATTTTGGAACTGTTCCGACAGTATTGTATTTTGTGTTTTTTCAATTTTTTACTGTAAAAGGAGATTGAAGACCCTTTAACCTGATAATTTACTTCATGTATTTTAATGATACCTGGCTAATTGATTCAATGAAAAAAATCATGATGCAGCATGTTTGTAGATTTTTAGATTGGTATTGACTGATCATAAAAGGGGAGGGTTTAAAATTTGATTCTGATATGACTTTAGGGTTTAATTGAACAAGTTTGCACCTGTTTGAGTTGTATCATAGTTCACTTGAAATATCAATTTCATAAAATTCTTAAGTACAGTGAATATAAATGGAAACCAAATATTCTTTTCTTTCATATTTTTACAAATATTAAAAATTCTGCTACTGAAGAAATAGCTTTTGCAGTGTTTTGAATTATGTCAATTTGGCAAATATGATTAAGTACATTAGCTATGGAGAACTTTTACAGTTAACATCTATTAACTTTGTTAATATATATATTTATATATAAATACACATGTCATGCAATTCATTTTCAGATTTGTTTACCTATAGGATAATAAGAGTCAAAAGTTAATACACTTGTACAACACAAAGATTGATTGATTGGTGTTTAACACAAAGATGTTACTGTAATATGTAGTTAAGATGTTATTTGTTAGATACAGAGGTTGACGAGATCCAATATAATAGCTATAGACCACAAAAATATTACTGTTACGTTTCTAGATCAGTGTATATTTTTATATAAGTGGTCAACATTTATATATATAATTTTTTTTCTGGATACAACTGTCAGAAGAACATTTTTCCTTTAAAAAAAATCTTGTTGAAAGAATGAATGTCCAACTTTATATTTGAATAAGAAAAATGATTTAGACACACTCTCATTTGTCAGCTGATGAGGGTAAATTAATAATTTGGTATTTGCCTTTCTGAGAAGGTACCTCATTTGTCAGCTGATAAGGGTTATAATTTGGTACTTGTCTTTCTGAGGAGGTACCTTATTCCATTGATTTTGTCGAATATTATGTAGCCGTTTTGATGTTGGACCTTAACGGAATTTATCAGTTTTCATGATTAATAAATTAAAATTAAATTTTGATCCAAATAACACTTTCTGACAAAATTATATTTCATAATTTTAAGAATAAATTTTGATATATTGTAATCACAATATCGGTAATTTGAAAAGTAATACAACTTGTACCAAAAAAGCACATTGTACGAGAAAATTAAATTTACAATAATTTTGGTGTGACATTGTAGTTTAAACAGAAATTAATAACGGGGATGTCGTGGCCGTGATCGTATGGTTGCTGGATTTACAACTGCCTATGAAATCATTGCCTATCACTACTGATGTGAGTTCGAATCTGGATCAAGGCGAGATGTACAACATTATATGATAAAGTTTGTCAGTGATATGCTACAGGTTGGTGGTTTTCTCCGGGTCCTCCAGTTTCCTCCACCAATAAAACTGACCGCCACGATATAACTGAATATTGCTGAAAGTGGCAAACAAGCAAACAGAAATTAATATGACGATTACATTGAGGCAAATAATCCCAAATTTTCGTAATTTGACCTCTTTTTACAGCAACAGTGTTTAAATACAAAGCAAATTTTGAATTTAAACATAATTACTCAAATCGATAAAACTATTTAAGAAAGGGATATCTTTTGTACATAGGTGGTAAATTTAATGATTAATGATCCCAGTTTAATCATATCTTAAAGTCAGTTTTTAGACGATGCTCAGTCCCAAGACTTCAAAAAATGTCTTTCATGGTACTTGATTAAAACAATTATAGATACTAAGATGTCTGCCATTCATTTTACTGGTAACAGACAGTCTGTTTGAAGGATAGCATTTGTATTTTTATATCATGGGGTTTTGTCTTTAAATATCCAAAATTAGGAAAGGTAGACTAGTATTTCTTTGTAAATTTGGACCTCCCTTTAACCCTGATGTATTTAATGGAATATTAATATTGAAATGACCTGATTATTTAAGATGACATTTGTTTATTTAAAACTGACATTTGTCTACTTGTTGAAAACAAAAATGCAAACACCTTGGTGTACAGAAAATAATGGAATGATCTTAACAAAATAATTGTATGTTTTCTACTTTTATTTTCGCATTTAGTTTTCAGTGTATATTTATTCTACCTGTATATACAATGTATATTATTATACTAACTACCTATATATATATGCTTAACCAAAAATATAGGAATTTCATAAAGTAAAAAATCCTTTTTTTTTCTGAAATTTTATGGTTAAAAGAAGTGTTATTTATGTAACCCAAAAAATATATAAGAATAAAATTTATCAAAGCCACAATAAAATGACAATGAAATCTGAAAAAAATGATAACGGCCCTTTTCACCCTTTCAAGTTGTTTCTCGTACAAATATAATAGTATCCAGTCTGTAGTATTTTCTTTCTCAAACCAATAAAATAATCATAACCCTCCCATGTTGAAGATTATAAATCTTCATCCCCTATCTACAGTTAGTTGCTCTCATATTTTTTTTGCTGCTCTCCATGTAAAAAATTTCCTTCCATGTGCATAGTATCTTATTTCATAAAATCATACATATAAGATCTAGAAGTAAACTTGTATGACCCTGGTCTTTTAATTAATATTATTCTTTATCAGGTGATAGGTCTGCTTATGGCTGTAAATTAAAAAAAAAATCAATCATATGTTGTTGTTTTTAAATGATTAAATTCAAAAAAGAAATATCCAGAAAGATCAAATTGATTAGGTGTTGTATGGGTATATACGAAACCTTTATTAATCAAGTATAGAGGTCAATTGTTCCTTTAGGTTTATACGTTACAGTGATTTATCAGAACTGAAATTGTAGGAATTATATTTACCAATTTGTTACTGTTAATTATAGACTGATGAATAAATAAGTCAAACTTTTAATCACCTTTAACTAAAAATTGAATGTTTTAATTACCAATTACATTTCAGATAACATGTCTGTACATTTTATGAAAAAAACCACTATGATGATAATTTTCCTAAATACTTGTTGTTTTTATAATTTTGTTTTAGTACATTTAACAGTACATGTTTTATTTCTGTTCAGTTTAGAGAGTATAACAGTACATGTTTTATTTCTGTTCAGTTTACAGAGTATAACTGTACATGGTTTTTTTCTGTTCAGCTTAGAGGTTACAACAGTACATGTTTTATTTTTGTACAGTTTAGAGGTTATAACAGTACATGTTTTATTTTGGTGCCTTGGTGTTTTGTTTGTCATAAGTGATTTCTTTATGATGATTCTGATGCCAATAATTGTAAAATTATTGAATAATTTTTTACACTAGAACTATTATAAGTACAATACTTCTTCATTAATATTCCAACAGGTCACCAAACAACACAAATAATTATGTAAACATATATAACAAGCCAGGACCTTGATTTCCAACATTGTATGAGTTAGAGCGAGAGGTGATTGTTCATTTTGTTGATATTGATGGAATTGTTGACCATCACTGTTTAAATTTTCTTTTCATAAAACAGTTAGAAAGGAAATAAAGAATATTTTAGAAAAAAATGTTTAATAGTTGGTACATTTAAAGCATTAAGAGTCTGAAAGAACACTGCATTATTACTTATGGCTTATTTGTATTAAACTCTTGTTTATTATTATTTTTCTTCATTATCCAACAATAAGAATTTGCTGAATGTTGAGTTATCTCCCTTGATATACACATGTCCTATAAAAAAAAAATTTCAATGATGATTGGCTACTACTTTTAAGATAATTGGGAAACACCATTTCTATTTTAAGGTGTCTGGAGAAGCTTTTAAATATTATGTTCACCTCTCGTGACTTATTGTGCGACGATTATAACGTTTTATCAAGGAACGTTACTAAGGACGTCAGCCAATCAGAAAAGACATTAACTGAAGTCATATAATAAACATACTTGTAACCACGTCTATTGCACTTGTAAACATTGTGAACAATTTTCTCTGAAACCACTATTTTAATAAAACTGGCTTTTGTCATCCTTAGGATATGTAAAATGTTATCTGGTGTTCTCTCCAACGAACATGGCCGCTGCTTATATATAGTCAAAAAGTCAAATATTCATAACATTTTATTTTAAAATGGATGTGGCTGAAACTGTAGGTACATCATGAAAAAGATTACTATAACATAGCCGATAATGCAAATTTGGCTTAGTTCGATTAAAAAAGCATTTTAAAATTTTTACTGAAACCAATGGACTAATCCTCTCTGTTGTGATTCTTGGGTAACAGAACTAGCCTATGTTTATTCTCTATTACTACAAGACAACAATCAACAATGTAACTAATCTAGATAAATAAATAAAAAACTTATTTGACAAAGATAGAAACTCAAAGACTAGGTCAAAGAGGAATAACTCAAAGAAAAATAATTGTAATCTCTCAACTTAGCATAAGACCTGTTGAGAAAAATTATAGTAAATTAATCTTCACTGAAAACCCTGTGGCATTTGAAATCAACTTTGACTGAGTGTTCCCTAGATATTCCTCCACAAAATAGCTGGGTTTTTTGTGTGTTTATCAGAAATCCAAGATGACCCTCCTTAAACAGGACCCTATGTGAAAATGAATAAAATATATTTCTCAAAAACAAGACTTAATTCAACAAAATGCATAAATAATCAGATAAGTTAAAATTGGTACATGTTAGTCTTTATAAACCAAAAATGTACCCGTCTCTCATCTTCCTCGGAAATTCAAGATCAGAAGAATAAGAAAGTCTACCTTTATTGCTTGGTAAAACTTGAATGCATTTGAAAAATCTTCAAAAAATTTTCAAAGTTCTTTGCAATATTTGTTGTACAATAAATGCATGTTTAATCAAATACAGATCAACTTTCATTTTGATAGTTCTGGTCCAGTTAGTTTTGTAATCAAAGGATCTAAAAGTCTATTTATAGATTTTGACAGAAATACCATTGAACCTGTATTACAGTAAGGATGTAATGGTTTAGATTACTTTTAATTATATTGGAGTAGGGAAGTAATCATACATAATGGAGATTTATTGGGGACACATACACTATGTCAGTATCTTAAATTTTATTTTGAATTTATGCTTTTATAATATTCTGTTTATGTAAAGCATGAAATGCTGTTGTGTACATAATAATATATATTTCCTGCTTATGAAATAATAACAACATCAAATGATACTAACTGTTAATAATGAGGAATGTTCACCAAAATCTTGTCTATATATAAAAACACATTTGACCTTGAAAGCTATTTTGTATATTTGCATTGTAAAAATAATGACTTATACAAATATGTATTATTCAATAAACTCTTAAATACTGTTATCACACCTGTCTTGTACAATTAATAAAGCAATTTTAATATATCAATTCTTGTTTTTCTACAGAACATGCATTGGAGGGAAAAAATGACATGTTTATAAATATAGGATAACATGAGTTTGAAGATACCAAAGGGGTAATCAGAATCCGTTAATCCAGGGACAGACAACACAATGGCCAAAAGAAAAAGGACAAACAACATTTGCAAAACATTACACAGAAAACTAAAGATCGAGCAACACAAACCCCACTAAAAACCGGGGATAAAGTCAGGTGCTCCAGAATGGTTAGCAGTTACTGTTAAATGACGTAAATCATGTTTGTGGTTGTAATGTTACAATTTGTGTTATTGGTCTGGGGTCGGTTGTTGAACTTGTGATTAAACTAATCATATGATTAGCCCTAATTACATGTACATAATTAATTCCTAATCCCATACTAAAGCTAATGCAATGATTAAATTCTGTTGCTGAACTTATTTTAATCAATGTATTAACTAATCATATTTAATCATTATATTAGCTAATTATGTGATTAGGAATTAAAAATGTAATTAGGGCTAATCATATGATTAGCTTAATCATAAGTTCAACAACAGACTCCTGATATTGTTATCTTCCTTGAGATCTATAGGCACAATGGTTTACCAGTAGATTGGACCTTCTTTATACTGCTGATATGAAAACAAAACAATTCCATTGACAAAGGGATAGAAAGGTGTCAGATGTGTTACATTTATTTGTATGAAAATATTAAACATTGACAATAGAACATAGAAATGGGGGCTAAGCTTTAGAAGATGACAAGAAAGTGGGGGTGGGGCAAGCTTTGTGAGTGAACCAGAAAGGGGCAAGGTTTAGAATTGGTCTGGAAAGAAGGGCAAGCTTTTAAAACTTACAAGTAATTTAAAATAAAAGGTCATTTAGCTTCACAACAAACCCTTTTATCCAATTCAAAAAAAATATTAGGAGGGGGGGTATGATACCATGTTTAAAAATACAACTGTTCCTAGATTTTTGCCTCCAAAAAGTGGCTCTTACTGAAGAAAAAATATATATGTATGTTAACATAAATGTACTTTATATAGTATTGAAACACATTGCATGGGACTTTTAAGAATGACATTCTACATAGAATTTAATGAGGTTTACAAAAATACTAAATTCACCTATATCATTACCTATTATAAAAGGAGTACTATCAGAAAGAATGGATATCTCCAAATTTCAAAAAAAAAAATTGGGTTGGTTTGCTCTAGAATCTAATGCCACTTTCAACAAAATTTCAGTTATTTCACCGACCTATCTCAATTCACTGACTAACTTTATCACATAATGTTGTATCGAGTACACCTTGCCATGAACTTTAGGCACTGATTGCATAGGTAGTTGTAAATCCAACTACCATACGATCATGACCATGACGGCCCCTAATAAGAAGGTTATTTGTCTTTATTAAATGATAAGGAATTCTGCTTTTTTCTGATTGGCCTAAAGAGCATTTTCTCAAGTCTACCTCAGAGTGAGTACACCTCGCGTGAGGTATATTCAGGCTTGCCCACCGACCAACCAAAGCCAAGATGTCAAGTTGTGTCAACCAATCAAATTGTGTCTTACTCATTCATAAAATTTCAAAATTTTCAAAAAAAAATTCAAAATTATAAGGCCATGCAAAGTTAATTACTTGGTTCTCGGGCCCTTTTTTGTCAAAATTGATGAGGGACAGCGGCATTTTTTTTTATCCTTTTACTGCTGTAAAAAGTGATGAGGGAGGCATTTTTTCTTCTTTTTTTTTGTGAAAAATATGGCAATGTATAAATCTTTTCATTACTTTATTGACACTTTATACACCGACCACGCGATATAAGAGAAAAACGGATGCGGTTGTTTTTTCCGTACGGACAGCGCTACCGCATTTAATTTTTTTTTTTTACTATTTTTGCAAAAAAATCGGCAATGCGGCGACGAATTTCCACATGCGGGCGGGCCTGAGAACCAAGAAATTAACTTTGCATGGCCTAAAATAATTTTTTTTATAAAATTTCAAAAATATCATAAGATTTTAAAATTTTCAATCAATTTCTAAATGATAAAATTTTCAAAAAGTTTAAAAAATTTCAGTTTTCATAAAATTTCAAAATTTTAATATTGAAAAATGATAAAACAATTATTAAGTCTGAAAAATTCCTTTTTATTTAATAAAGCAGTGACTTTTAATTTTATCATTTCCAAATGCAACACGTGTTCTTTGTGCTAAACACTTGAAGGACAACGCGGTTGTCAATCTCAGCAAGTCATTACATGAGCCTGAGGTGACTAAGCTTGTCAACCATGAGTAGACTGAATTCATTGCCTTAACGGCAGTAAACTCCTCGTCTGACCCAAATATCAAATTTGTTAGGCGTATCCACCAATTTAGCCTGAAGGTGCGAGGTGAATTTATGATAGGAATCAAAGTTCCCATCCCAATGCAACAACATGGGCCCGAGCATAACAGGTGGCAAAGACGTCTTTGTGCTTACCAAATTAACATTTGGAAAGCACAATGGTGTTAGGAAACACGAACTTAAATTAAAAGTTCGGTCTATGCCAATGACCGTACCGGATGCAATTGCAGAATTGAGCATGGTCATCTGCAAATCCGTGTACATTATCACGCTAGGGGGTTTAGATGGATTTGTCGTAATCACATCCTTGATAAAGGAACCGTCCTTAAACATGTTAAGGACAGACAAAACGTCATCAGCAACATTCACCCTATGCGTGATATTGTCCTGTCTGCTCTTTTTAGTGTGGTTGTATACGGCGTTCTGGGCTACGAGAACTATTGGTTTAGTTTTAACGCATTCCTCATTTCACTAATTGGTCTGTACTTTCGGTGCTTGTCCTTTCGGGTGGTTCTAGTTAATACTGCCCGTCCGGATGGAGCTTTTCTTTTCGTCGTTTGATTGATTCATTCATTGAAAACGTATGATTCTACCGTCGTTGTTTATAGACAAACAAAAGCGGAAATTGTCAATACATGAACTTGTTGTTGATTTCTGATTAGCTAACGTAACTAAATTAGATGATCAGAATCGTTTCATGCAGCATTAATGTAAACATATTCGCCTTTGTTTGTCTATAAACAAGAACGAATCATGAAAAAATTGTTTGTTGAACCTCCTAATTAACGTTGTATATATATAACATATGCTTTGCGAATTGTAAGGGGGGGGGGCACGCTCCGCACGTCCCTTCGACTATATCTGTCTCTGAATATAAGAGGGGGGACATGGATTCAGTTATTCAAATCTAATTCCGCAACAACAACAAAAAATAATAATAATAATTAGCGAGATCGGAGATTGTGACTAGATACAGTAATTTCTACTCGTCCTCCTTAGTCCCAATGGTCTTTTATACTGAGGCAAATCGTAACTCGCACAATAGGTAAATTAAAATGTATTTTAACCTGTACTTGCAGGTCATTTTCATTTACTATAAAATGTGTCCGTATTTGGAAGACAGACTGTCCGTATTTAAACACTACCTGTCTGCATTAACACTACTCTACTCATATGTGTTTCTTTTTATATTTATACCAACCAATCAAATTAAATGAGCCGGGAAGGGGGGGAAATGATCAATTTGATACCCCTCTTGACTTTACACTTGGTTGTATGCATCTACGTGTTCGCAAATAGCATAAGAGAACGTTAAGTGCATGATGTGAACTATGAAAACCGTCCGCATTTAGACGAATTTCCCCTATATATAGCTACCTATTTTGACTAAAAATGACACTAACTTAAATTATAGTTGACAGATCCTTCTGAATGTTTAATAACACAGTGGTCATCGGCACTTACAAGTGTAATAAATCAGTAATATCCCCCTTCAGTGCAGTGGGCCCATGAAAAAAGAATTATTGTTCAGATTAAAAACATAGCTGTTCATCATGCATATTGTCTCTCAGATAGCTTTTTTGATTTTAACTTGAATGCAGTTAGGGACCAACCATTTAACTTGCAAGGGGGGTTATGGTTTTTTGTTTCGTTCAGAATTTTTTTT
>MJUT01023286.1:219773-232949 GCA_002080005.1 Gigantidas platifrons
TTACTAAAAATAGAAAATTCGGCAAAAAATCACTTAAAAATTATCTTCTTTGAAACTGCTGGGCCAATTGGGCCCAAACTATGGTGGAATGGTCTTCAGATGGTCCTCTTTCAGAATTATGTCCAACGACTCCGGCCGCCAACCAAGATGGCTGCCGTTACTAAAAATATAAAATTCGGGAAAAAAATCACTTAAAAAATTATCTTCTCTGAAACTGCTGGGCCAATTGGGCCCAAACTATGGTGGCATGGACTTCAGATGATCCTCTTTAAGAATTGTGTCGGACGACCCCGGCCACCAACCAAGATGGCCACCATTACTAAAAATAGAAAATTTGGCAAAAAATCACTTAAAAATTATCTCCTCTGAAACTGCTGGGCCAATTGGGCCCAAACTATGGTGGAATGGTCTTTAGGTCATCCCCTTTCAGAATTCTGTCCGACGACCCCGACTGCCAACCAAGATGGTGGCCATTACTAAAAATAGAAAATTCGACCAAAAATCACTTACAAATTATCTTCCCTGAAACTGCTGGGCCAATTGGGCCCAAACTATGGTGGAATAGTCTTCAGATGGTCCTCTTTGAGAATTGTGTCCGATGACCCCTGCCGCCAACCAAGATATCCACCGTTACTAAAAATATCAAATTTGGCAAAAAATCACTTAAAAATCATCTCTTCTGAAACTACGGGGCCAATTGGAGCCAAACTATGGTGGAATGGTCTTTCGGTGGTCATCTTTCAGAATTGTGTCCGACGACCCCGGTCGCCAACCAAAATGGCCACCGTTACTAAAAATAGAAAATTCAGCAAAAAATAACTTAAAAATTATCTCCTCTGAAACTGCTTGACCAATTGGGCCCAAACTATGGTGGAATGGTTTTTAGGTGATCCCCTTTAAGAATTCTGTCCGACGACCTTGGTCGCCAACCAAGATGGCTGTCGATACTAAAAATAGAAAATTCGGCAAAAAATCACTTAAAAATTATCTCCTCTGAAACTGCTGGGCCAATTGGGCCCAAACTATGGTGGAATGGTCTTCAGATGGTCTACCATCAGAATTATATCCGACAACCTCGCCCGCCAAAGAAGATGGCGGCCATTGCTAAAAATAGAAGATTCGCCAAAATTCACTTAAAAATTATCTCCTCTGAAACTGCTGGGCCAACTTTGAGCCAGGTGAGCGATTACAGGCTCCTTGGAGCCTCTAGTTTTTGTATATAAAATTCATAGAGTAGACCAAATGCAACACTATCATTTTTCTAGAGCAGACCAAGTGGGAATAGACCAAATGGGAGTAGACCAAGTGGGAATAAACCACCTGTAAATTGAGGATCTTTGAAGGAAATGTTTTTTTGTTTTTTTTTTTGTTTTTTTTTTTTGTTAACAAATAAAATAAAGGGAAATGTTGCTTTATTTAAAAAAAAATGACACGAGTTTCCGTTTTGAAAATATATGAATACAGCATATTTTAAACTCTAATTGAAAAAGAATATACATATAAAATAATTAATATTAATTAGAAAAATAATAGACTTATTAGATTTTTTTCCTGATATTGCTTAAACCCTTAATAGGCACATTGCAAAACTACCAAAACACATACACCAGACTACGAGCAGCTGATGTAACTTCTTTGTTGTATTCCATTTGCAACTTTGATTTTATCATAGCCATTGTAATTGTAAAATGAGCCTGGCTTTCAAGACAGGCATCAGCAGATCACTTGACATAGGCAGAGCCCTCAAAAGCGTAACTTTAATTCAGAGCTCACTAAAAGACTGCAGAGCAAATGTTGAACAATTCAATCGCCAGTGTTTCGAGAGGAGTGTTGAAATCTGTGAACGGCTATATAGCTAGACATAGAAGTTTAAAAAATTCTAGAATACGCGGGAGACAAATAATGCGAGATAATGTTCAACCAGAGAGTCCGGATCCGCCCCTAACTTTATAGGATGATACTTACATTTTGTATATCACAGTATAGGAACCTGTACGCCTGAAATATCTTATTGACGTGCTCATCTGTAAACTGCATTACGGTTTCGGTGGAATTCGACATCTTACACTTTTACAGACTTACACAGCTACAGCAAACAGTCGTCAGCACACTAATTTTTAGTAGGAAAAATTATGTTTTCTTTATCGCTTCCTTTTAAAAAGAATGCTTATCACATCCAAAACTATCCGTGCAAATACAAGCTAAATTGGAAGCCATTTAAGCATAAAGAAATGGAATTTTTACCTTTTCTGGTGGTAAAAACAAACGTTTGATATGACCAACTCCCTCTAGATAATTGCATTTCCAAGCGCAATATATTTTTGTGTAATAATTCTATACAATTGCCTAGTATCACTGGCAATACAGATACTGGTACAAAAATGTGACTGGTTTATATAGCGATTAATGGTATCCCTAACCTTCTTGATAAATGGATTTCCAACGACAATTAATGCAATCAATATATTTAGCTTGCCACATATTCGCTTTCACTCAAAAAGACCGCACATTATCACAAACTTTAATGATAACATAAGCATGAAAATGTATGTTCAAGTTAGTAAATATATTAAAATAAACTATCGTAATGTATGGTTCGAGCAATCATAAACCGAAAAGTAACGCAAATTATTACCACGTTGCCGGGTTGCGTCTGTGTGTTCGTGGTACTAGCCAGACAGCCCTGCAATATATAGTTATTTATACAGACTATATTAGGGACTAGCTGTGGAACGGTAGCTCTTATTGTCCGTTCATTACAAATAATAAATTATAAATAAAAAAAATTAAAACATAAAAAAACGAGCTACGGTTATACAAGGATTTGTATATTCAGTGAACTTTTCTTATGTATAATTTTGAAGGTCTCCAAGGCAATTGATCTCATTCTCTGGGTTTTAAGTGAGGGTAATTAAGCATTTTTGAGTACCTCTTCTTCTACCATACTGTGACCACCGTTATCTGGCTGACTTTCCTGGTTGTTGTATTGCATGATGGTATCTGGAAGCAGTTACTGTTTGTATTTCTAAGTTTCCTTTTGGTTGGCATTAATTTGTGATCTGCCTCGATATTTACTTCTTTGTTGGGTTTTTTTGTTGTTTTTTTTGTTGTTTTTTTATCTTATACAATATTGTTAATCTTGCATTTGTCCTTCTCTCTTCCAATGTTTGCCACTTCAGATTTCTCAGCATGTCATTAACCGATGATTTATTATGGTACCTGTTTGTAACGAATCGTGCTGCTCTTCCCTGCACCATTTCTATTTTATACTTGTCCTTCTGCAGATATGGATCCCAGACTAGACTAGCATACTCTAATGCCTTTTAGCTCAATCGTCCACAATTAATAATACCGAAGATTTTGCTGTTTTCACACATTTGTTTCACATATAAGAATAAGAATAAGATTTTTTTATTGCCAATTAAAGTCCCACAAGGGGAAAACAATTTAATACAATTATTGAAATGATTGGAGGCATATAAAGATACATGCACTACAAAGTCAAGAGATTCTGAAAAGACCAGTTTTTGTGCTAGATATTCTGAAAAATGTCTGAAAATTCTGAAAATTACTAAAAATTCTTAACAGATTCTGAACATTACTGAAAATTCTGAACAGATTCTGAAAATTCTGAAAATTCTGAACAGATTCTGAACATTACTGAAAATTCTGAACAGATTCTGAACATTGCTAAAAATTCTGAACAGAGTCTGAACAGATTCTGAACATTGTTGAAAATTCTGAATAGTGTCTGAACAGATTCTGAACATTACTCAAAATTCTGAACAGATTCTGAACTTTACTGTTAAAATTCTTAACAGATTTGAAAAAAATAATTACATGAAATTCGTTTCAAATGATTTATTTTTTTTAATGTAATTAATTTATACATATAAACCCTGACCTTTTTTTTATTCTGTGCATAATTTTCCAATCTTATTCTCAATGAAAACATTCATCTGGAAATATTATACTTATAACTTATGAAATACAAAGGTAAGTCATCTGTGAGTGATGGTTTTACCTGTACATATAGGTAATTAGTCATTTTCTGTTGTATATTGGAACCACAGGTGATACCTGGAGATGGGTACTATTTATAGATTTGTCATTTTCTTCACTTCAAATTTTCTTCATATATACATGTATATGGTTTTTTTAATTACAAAAAAATATACATTATTTCATTTCTCATTAAATTTACCATTTCAATTTTTCTTCTTAACTAAATATATTTTCTTCATTTTCATTACATTTTAATTCAATATAACATGTAATATTCACATAGTAATGCATGTCTGAAAAGTGAAATTTATTATATAAAAATTTAAACTAAGCTAAAAAAAACAATCTATAAGTCTGTTAAAATTTAACAACTTGAGGAAAAAATAATTAAACTTTTGTAAAAGGTCTCAAAAATTAAATTTATAGTAACAAAAAACTAAACAGAACACAATCTAAAAATGTATGAATAAGTCTGTTAAAATTTAANAAGTTGAAAAAAAAAATAATTAAACTTTTGTCAAAATTCATATATTAAATGAAAATGTAATATTTTAAATAAACAATCTTTCTAAAATGCATGAATTTGAAATATTATATGATACTCATGCAATTAAGCAATTTTCTAAAAATCTAAATTCAAAGGTTTTTAATAATATTTATCTATAAATTTAGAATTATCAGGATTGTGTATACTGATTGTTTTTGGTTAATTTGATAAACTATGATAAAAAAAAATATCTGGGCTTATAATATGCTAATTTATATATCCAGCTGTCTATTTTTTTTCCAATATGGGATTTCTTGAACTTGTACTTGTAAAAAAAAAAATGTACAAGTATTGTTATTTTCCCCCAAAAAAGTTGAACTCTATGATTATGATTCTTTTTTTTTCTGTTCTGATATGGAGTTTTAATGAAATTGTGTTTTTATTTAAAGAATCATAATTATTGTCCAAATACATATTTGGCATTTCTTTAATAGAGGAAAAATTATAGTTTAGTTATTGCACAATAAACAAACGTCTCTGCAATACACATCTACAAAATTTATCATAATTCTTAAAGTTCATTAAACTTAATTACATTTAGTTATGCAACAATACTAAAACATTCTTATAAAAATCACATACAGTATATGTACTACATGTAATTAGTTCTCATGTAAAATACAAGTAACAATACTGATTATACAGGAAGAGCCCATACTGTGAAGCCATCTATTTTGAGATGCCATTCAATGAAAATATCAACCTGACCATATTGTTACATAATAAAAGATAAGAATTAGATAAGAAATTAAAATTTATAGAAGTCATGTATGTTTTTAATGAAAATTAATTAACACATTAAGTCAAATTTCATTTATTAAGCCTAACTTGGGTCGATTGTCAATTAAAAAGACAAAAATAGTGTTTAAAAAATCTGTCTAATAAGTATTTACCTAAATAACGATATTGTGATTGTTATTTCTTAATAAATTGTATTAAAAATCATTTTAATTTATGAATTAATCCTCTTTCTGTTTACATACATTTTTGTATTTATTTTCAATAAAATTTCTTTATTATTTCATCCCATTTTCCTTAATTTAACTTAATCTTATGTTAACAGCAAGTTACATGACCCTACATATACTGTTATTATCCACAATAAATTCAGGGAAAAGAGATGAAATAAGAAAGAAATTTTATTGAAAATAAATAAATACTCAGAAAGGGGACGGTAATTCCGTGCCATGAGTGCATGTGCTAACAATAATTTAAAAAAGTCACAGAACAGAAAAAAAAAAGAATCATAATCATAGAGTTCAACTTTTTTGGGAGACAACAACAATACAAGTTCAAGAAATCCCATATTGGAAAAAATTTAGACAGCTGGATATATAAATTAGCATATTATAAGCCCAGATAATTTTTTTTTATCATAGTTTATCAAATTAACCAAAAAAATCAGTATACACAATCACAATTAACAAATACTCTTCAAAATTATGATAATTCTAAATTTATAAATAAATATTATTAAAAACTTTTGAATTTAGATTTTCAGAAAATTGCTTAATTGCATGAGTATCATATAATATTTCAAATTNTTTTTTCAAGTTGTTAAATTTTAACAGACTTACTCTGAGACTTATTCATACATTTTTAGATTGTGTTCTGGTTAGTTATTTTTTTTTATTATAAATTTCCCTTTTGAGAACTTTTACAAAAGTTTAATTATTTTTCCCTCAAGTTGCTAAATTTTAACAAACTTATTCTTATATTTTTAGATTGTTTTTTAGTATTGTTTAGTTTTTTACATGATAAATTTCACTTTTCAGACCTACATTACTATGTGAATATTACATGTTATATTGAATTAAAATGTAATGAAAATGAAATAAAATATATTTAGCTAAAGAAGAAAAATTGAAATGGTAAATTTAATGAGAAATGAAATAATGTATATTTTTTTGTAATTAAAAAAAAACATATACATGTATATATGAAGAAAAATTTAAATGAAGAAAATGACAAATTTGTAAATAGTACCCATCTCCACAGTATCACCTGTGGTTCCAATATACAACAGGAAATGACTAATTACCTATATGTACAGGTAAAACCATCCCTCACAGATGACTTACCTGTGTATTTCATAAGTTATAAGTATAATATTTTCAGATGAATGTTTTCATTGAGAATATGATTGGAAAATTATGCACAGAATAAAAAAAAGGTTAGGGTCTATATGTATAAATTAGTTACATTAAAAAAAATCATTTGAAACAAATTTCATGTAATTATTTTTTCAAATCTGTTCAGAATTTTAAGTAATGTTCAGAATCTGTTCAGAATTTTGAGTAATGGTCAGAATCTGTTCAGACACTGTTCAGAATTTTCAGCAATGTTCAGAATCTGTTCAGAATTTTCAGTAATGTTCAGAATCTGTTCAGAACCAGTTAAGAATTTTCAGCAATGTTCAGAATCTGTTCAGACTCTGTTCAGAATTTTTAGCAATGTTCAGAATCTGTTCAGAATTTTCAGCAATTTTCAGAATTTTCAGAATCTGTTCAGAATTTTCAGTAATTTCCAGAATCTGTTCAGAATTTTTAGCAATTTTCAGAATTTTCAAACACTTTTCAGAATATCTAGCACAAAAACTGGTCTGTTCAGAATCTCTTGACTTTGTAGTGATGTAAACACAAAAAAAAACCAAACAAACAAACAAAAACAAAAACAAAAACCGACAACATATTTATGTTCAGTGACTGCACGGCCAGTTCAGAGCCTATCAGATACCACCATAAATCAATTCACATTTAATATAACATGTATAACAATTGACTATAATAATTCACATACACCTAATGATATCTATACGATCATCCGGAAATAAATCCTGTGTCGTTTTCAATTTTATGTTGTAATCAATATTTCCGGTTTGAAACACGTTGATTTCTGTTTTTGAGGTCGTTCTGTTTGGTTTGAGACAAGAAAGAATGCTAGCTGTGTTCATTTACGTGCATTCCTTAAGATGGACAGTCCCCTGTTTCGTGATAATGGGTGTAACTCCACTTTATATGACGTTTTGGAGTGTATTGAGGACAATAACTGCCCCATTTCCACAAAAAGTGTACAGAATCGGAGATGATGTGATGTTTTCACAATATATGCGGTTGATCTTATTCTTTTTCCATACATACGTTAACCCAAAGGTATCTATTTTTATATGCGACCGCAAAAAAGATATACAGCAAACCTCTAATTTTAATATATTGGAAAATCGTAAAATTCAAGTCGTCGAGATGGCGAGGTCCTCACTACAAAACATCACAACATATTCCCTTGAACATGGTCTCAAAGCAACATACATTTGTATGACATATACCCTTGACCTATGATCTTGTTATCTAAGCAACATGGAGCCAGTAATCGATGGAGCAAGTCCAATCATGAAATTTTCTTAGGAAATGAGACTGAGCCTCGAGGTCAGTGAGGATGCAACTGTGTTTTTGTTTGTTTTGACAGAAAAGATTCAATGCCCCTTTAAGTGACATAATCCACTTAGAAGTTGCAATAAAGTTGTTATTGGTCAAATCACCAAATTCTGCAAACAGTAGACACCTGGTGTTCTCATTATTGATCTTGTAAATATTATGTGACCTTAAAATATTGTGAAAAGGTCAAATTTTCAAACCAGAAGTGCCTTCCTATTGTAAAAAGTATACATGTATTAATGGGGTGTTCCCGGAACGCCAACATTCTTAAAACAACATATAGTGTAGCTTGTTGTTTTAGCAATTATGTTGGGGCCGCTTGAAGGTTGTTATTTTTTTTTTAAGTAATTAATATGTGAAATATTACATGTTATATTTAGTTAAAATGTAATGAAAATGAAGTAAAATATATTGATTTAAGAAGAAAAATTGAAATCATAAATTTAATGAGAAATGAAATAGTATATTTTTTGTGATTTTTTAAAATAAATATATATATATATATATGAAGGGAAATTAAAATAAAGAAAATGACAAATTTAATGAGAAATTAAATAATATATTTGTTGTAATTTAGTTTAGAAAAAGTAATTAATAAGTGAAATATGACAGGCTATATTTGATTAAAATATACTGAAAATGAAGTAAATGTAATTTAGTTTAGAAAAAGTAATTAATAAGTGAAATATGACAGGCTATATTTGATTAAAATATAATGAAAATGAAGTAAAACATATTGATTTTAAAAGGTAAGATTGAAATAAAGAAAATGACAAAATAAATGAGAAATATAATAATTTATTTGTTGCAATTTAAAAAAAACCCAAATCCAATAAGAAAATAAGCCATTAATTAAAATTTAACAGATGGAGAGCAGATGGTCCAATTTATATTATTCAAAATGTAGTGTTTATTATAGTTTTAAAGTTTATTACATGTATTATGTTTTCATATTTCATATATATAGCTTTAAAATTGAACAATAAATATTCATTATTATGTTTCATATTTCATGTCTGCTTATATAGTTTGAAATTTAATATAAATAGTAACTATTATGTTTACACATTTCATGTGTGCTTATATGGTTTTAAAATTTAATAATAAATATTCATTATTATTTTTTTCATATTTCATGTGTGCTTATATAGTTTTAGAATTTATTAATGCATATTCATTATTATTTTTTCATATTTCATATGTGCTTATATAGTTTTAAAATTTACAAATAGAGAATCAAATTTATCTTTATTTACCTGTGATTTCCCCGATCATTCACCCTTAATGGGACCCCTTAATCCCTCTTAATTAGGAAGGACAACTTTCTTTGATCTTTCAAAATGTTGGCATTCCGGGGTTCCGGGATACAGCTGTATTAATAACCATACCTTTAGATACTTGTATGTCATTCATTGTATAAATTCTTTTTAGAAGTGCTATATCCTGATTCTCATGTCTTTTTTTTCAAATGATGAAATCATCAGAAAAAATCCATCTTTTATAATAATTCTCATATTTTTTTCTTTGTAATATTTATTTAATATCATGTCCTGATACTTTTTTGTTTCTAATTTTTTATGAATTTTGTTTAATTGGGTGCTGCTGTAGGATGCAAATTGATAACAGTGACAAAATAACGTAATTTTCTGTAGATTTATGTCAAATTTTAAACTTGTAGTTGTAGCATGGTCATGATAGTATGCAAAAACTACACATATAATATTATTTTTATTAAAGGTGTATGGTTATGGTGATATAAAGGCATTAATGGAAAAAGATGAAAATGTAATATACCTCTCTAACCATCAGTGTACAGGTAAATACAATTATCTCAGCAATACTGAAGTATGTAGGTGAATGTAATCTACTTCCATGGAGGCCAACTGACAGGTAAATATATGTCCTTCTGTGATATACTGGTAAATGTAGACTATTTCTCCAACCATCTGGTAAACAAAAGACTTATAAATTGGTATTTGTTGCTTCTCCACTAAGCATGCAGCAAAGACTGGTTTGCTCGGAATCAGAATAATGTGTCCGAGTGGAGCGACATGTTTACCCACAGACTGTTGTTTCAGTGAGCTAGTGCTATAAAAATCTAGCTCAGCATTCTGGTCTAGAACAAAGCAGACCTCATCATCGTCTCATTGAAAATTAACTTGTTCTCGCCATGATATAGCTGAAAAATTGCTGAATTGGCATTAAGCAACAATCACTCACTCCAACCATCATTGTACAAGTAAATTGAATTAACCATTGGGACTTTGGTTTATATTCAATTCAATTCTTTATTAAAGATAACTAATAATAGTATACATTAGTGTTCTCCATTACAAATCATAAGATAGTACACAAATGTATACAAAACAATATTTAAAAGTTACATGCAGTATATAATAATACAGTTGTGCACATATTTTAAGAAGTGTTTCTGATTTCTAATGCATCCCTAATGAATTTATGTAAATAATTACATTCAATAATATTTTTTGGATTTAAAAGTTTAGACAGTAAAAAATAAGTATTATGTGAATCTTTTAGATCTAAACCATAAAAAAAGTTTTCCTTATATCTTTATATTTATGGCATGATATCAAAAAATGTTCTTCTGTCTCTACTTCAATACAGAATTTGCAGAATCGTTCTTCTCTTGGAATTTTAGGTTTATTATATCTACCCTGCTCTATATTTAAACAATGATCACTGATACGTTGTTGTGTAATTTTACTTTTTATACTTTTGCTTAGATTGGTTTCAAGATAGAAGGGAACAAAATTTGGAATAAAAATATTGCTAAAAAGTATCAGTTTACTGTCTACAGCCCCAGATTTAATTTTTTGTAGTTGTGAGTCAGATTGCTGATGATAATATTCTATCAAATTATTTCTAAATATGCTATTATCTGCCAAATCTTTGATATCAAGTTTAAGTATTTTAAATATTTTATTTAGTGTAGAAAACCAGCATTTTGAGTTTTCTTGAGCTAAATCGGGATTCAAGTTTCAGTTTAGACAGACTTCACAGTATATATACATGTAGGTGTAATGTAATATAATATTGTTGACCTAACAGCTGGATGTGGAAATGACAAAAAACTAATTATCTGAACTTGATTATGCTTTGTTGATGATCATAGGAAAGTTCTTAGAATTAATCTTTATTTGTCCGAAGGGATTATTTTGGAATGAGCTAACAAAGTTCTTTCAGCTCATTAGTGCAAAATCTTAATTGTAGTTGAACCAATTGCATAAAAACTGTTTATATGTATTTTTTCAGTGGACTGGATTGTGGCAACCATGTTGTCAGAACAAAGACAATGTACAGGGACAGTAAGATACATCATGAAAGATGGACTCAAATTATTACCTATATATGGATTTTACTGTTTCCAGGTAAAATATATAATAATTAAATCAATGCTGCACAACCAATTCTCCTTTCTGGATGTTTTTACCACTTTAATAACCTTTATATACATCGTCTATGGTCTTTATCTGTTTATATTTAACATTATATTTATGTATCCCAAACATTAGTTGTTTAGTAGTTGAATAAATGATATTTAACCATTTAGTTTGTACATATATATATAGCAGTATCTAGTTTTGTATTAATTTTGTGATTAGAATAGATACTGTATATATTGATCTTGTTTGTTTATTGTTTTGTTCAAACCAACCAACAAAGAATTGAGTACACATATACATGTATATATTTAAAAGAACACGAAGTGTACAAAGAAATAGATGTAACAAGTCTTGTTGGACAAGAAAGTTGTATTACAATTTACATGTATATATAACAGATGACATTTTTGTTAATCTTTAACATTATAGCATGGCTGTGCATTTGTTGGAAGAAGTGGGAAATTTAAGAAGCAGAAACTGGATAAACAATTACAGTACATCAAATCTAATAATATACCTGTAAGTTAAGAGTAATTCGTGTAAAATATTTTGATGTCTTTTTTTTTCATTGTTGGTTGTATTTATAACAGTATTTGAGAGATTTATTATGTAATAAAGTTTTTCAGTGACTTGCAGCAGGTTGGTGGTTTTCTCCAGGTACTCTGGTTTCCTCCACCAATAAAACTGACCGTCACAATGTAACTGAAATATTGTTAAAAGTGGTGTTAAACATCATAACCCGAACCCTATATACCATATGTTCTTACTAAAAGTCCAGATAAACATTTCCGAGTATTTGTGTATGGAGAATTAAAGCCAATTAGACCTATGAGTAACTTAGATTTATAGGATAGAAATATGCTAGTTATTTTAGCCTACAAAATAGCAATCCTTTTTTAAATAGACTGTGTTCTTGTCTTACACTATAGATATGGCTAGTTATATTTCCTGAAGGCACTAGATTTAATCCAGAATTACATCAAGTTGTACATAAAAGTAAACAGTTTGCTATAGAATCAGGTAATATAAAAGGGAGACAATGCTATGATATGTTATTAATCTGAACAACTCAACAACATCGGTGGTGTAATGGCTAGTTGTCGGGTCACACATGGAATTGGTATTTGTTGTTTCTCCACTAAGCACTCAACATTAAAGAGTAAGAGTAAGTACTGGTCGGAATCAGGAAAATGTATCCTAGTGGAGCCACATGTCTACCCGCAGACTTCTGTTTCAGCGAGCTTGCACTATAAAAATACAATTAAGCATGTTGATCAGTACAAATCAGACATCATTTATCATCTCATCGAATGTAGCTTGTTGTCACTATGATATAGCTGAAATTCACTCATACAACAGTTTTAGACATACAATGTACATGTAAGGGCTTGTTCCATTAAAAAATATGAGGTACCCGGGGAAGGCACTTTAATTTTTGGACAACCACCCAAAGAAGCAATTTAGTGATTCTGGTGACCACCTTCAGAAGCATTTTTCAGTTAAATACAACCACCGATAGAACTTTTTTTCTGAATCAAAAGAATTCTTCAAAATCAAATAAATCTATACTATGAAAATGTTTTAGGTAACTGCAAGAATAAAGGAATTCAGAGTAATCCATACAAGACACAAGGCTGTTGTAGTGTTGACAATCTGACACCGTGAACAAAATAAACAAGAGTTAGAATTGTTTCAGTGATTGTTTCTTTAATTTCATAACTTCTCCTTACCTAGTAACACATCTGAAAATGTAGGGCCTAGTTTGGAGGCCCACAGTGCCACC
>MJUT01023286.1:240808-265074 GCA_002080005.1 Gigantidas platifrons
CGACTTATTGCGCCCTATGGGAATTTCAATCAAAGACCTTGTTGTGAGAAACTACTCGACAAATTGAATTTTTCCCATTATTTGAATGTTCCTTAGATTGTCTTGTACCCTGAATATGGCTGCCAGGGCCAAAAATGTTGTTCTGTTTGGCTGAGACTTTGAAGATATTCTTGTCAGAAAGGAATTGTAACATTGTAAGAATGATGACTTGGTGGTCCTCTACCAAGTTTCTTTTTTTCGTTGCCGATGGGAAATCCAAGATGGCCTCCATTTTCCAAGTTAGTTTACCATCTGACCCTATGGGAATTGTGTTGAAAGATCTTTTTGTCACAGGCTATGGGACAAATTGAATTTTTTGCAGTGTATGAATCATCCTTGGATGGTTCTTCATCAAGCTTTGGAATTGCATATATATGGAAATTCAAGATGGCCACCATAGATGGACAAAGTTTAACATAGAAGCCTATGGGACCCTATGGGAATTTGTACTAAGTTGTTCTTCTCAGAAAGTACCAAGCCAGTTGACTTGATTTGTTCCATGCTACTCCTTACTGCAAACAGAAAGACTGAAAAATATGCTTGTTGATAACCTTCTTCCAGAATTAAAACTTAAACAGTCTAATATACTTACCATGGGAGATTTTAATTTTGACTTGCAAAACAAAAACTTTGGTTTTCAGAATTTATGGAGCACACATTATGTAGTAAGCAAATTGTGTCTAAAGTCACAAGAAAATATGAATCTTTGTTAGACTTGGCCTTTCTAAAGGTTTACCCAGCCAAGTTTTACCAGGTGAGCGATTACAGGCTCTCTAGAGCCTCTAGTTATGGTTTCTATGTTCATGAAATTGTTATAAGCATCTGCACTTGTCAGAGTTTCTGCGTCCATGAACCGGCGATAAGCATCTCACTTTTCAGGGTTTCTATATATCAACGAACTTGTGATTAAAATGTGCACTTGCCAGAATTTTTTTGTCCACGAACCTGTGATAAACATCCTTACTTTTCAGGCTTTCTATGTCGGCAAACCTGTGATAAACATCCTCACTTGTCAGTGTTTCTATGTCCATGAATCTCAGATGAACATTCTCACTTTTCAGGGTTTCTTTGTCAACGAACCTGTGATAAACATCCTCACTTTTCAGGATTCTACACTTGTAGGGTTTCTATGTCAATAAACCCATGGTATACATCAGTACTTGTCAGTGTTTCTATGTCCACAGACCTGTGCCATAAAAGCATCACTTTTCAAGGATACTATGTACACTTGTGCCAATGAACCCCTTACAGACATCGTCTTTTGTCCCACAACCCCTTACAAAAATCCCCACTTGTCAGGTTTTTGTGTCCACAAACTGCTGACAAAAATATTATTAGTTTGTCTGTGTGCATTTCTTTCCATTGAATTCCTTAATAAAAATCCTGTCTGAAATTTGTTGTACCGGGTAGTTTTTTAATAAAATATTTTTCTCTCTCAAAAACTAGACTTGATTGAACACAAACTTTCAATAAGGTAAGGGCCATGTGAGCCTCTAGTTGTATAACTAACTGCCATCAGTAGGTTGTTACTATTCCATTATTTACCATCACTAGAAATACATCAACATATAATGTACATGAAGTTCATGCTGATTTTCTGTAAAATTGTATAAACTACATTGTACATGTTTAATGATCTCAGGGTGACTATTAAAATCCAAATTTGTTATTAAAAATTTTGAAATCTTGCCAGAAAGCCTGGCTACATTATATTTTAGATATGTATATGTAACTGTCATAATTATAATTGACCTAAGGTATGATATAGGGTTATCAAGAGAATGTTGTAAGGTTATTGGGAGAATGCTTTTTAAGAAATAACTATCGTATTTCAATACTTACCATCGTGAATTGGGGATTTAATGGTCAAAAATGTAGTTTTACTTGTCGACACATAGCAGAGCCAATAAAACAGATATTCGAGATCATCAAATCTTCAATTGACCCTGGAATCTATTCAAGTACAATAGTTATTTCTATTTGGGGTTTAAGAAATGGTCTAAAAATTGCAAAAATTAATGCAGCCAAGTCTTGTCGATTACTTAGGCACATATAAATGTCATAAAAACTTGTGACGTCATATGAAACCTGTCGGTCTAGAGCGTAAATACTGGACATTATTTCACAATATGTACGCTTTCGGATAAGATCCAACAAGAAATTATTTCAAAGGTAGGTGATATCTGTATTTTCTACCATATTGTTTTGATTGACAGGTTAGATTTCAAGAATTCATTATGGCAGCTAATTCGCACTAGAATCCTTAGTTACGGGATGTCAATTGTGGATAATGTTGTATTAGAATGGGTTATCAAGAGAATGCATTAGGCTTATTGGTCTGGGTTTGGAAACAAATGGCTTCTTTTTCAGAAGTCTTAATATCTCACCTGGATATTTTATTTTATTTTTGTTTCGGAAGACAGAGTATCTTGCCTCTGACAAATAAGTATAAATATTTTCACATGTTTAAATATATGATGAAGTGTTCTTATAGAACACTTGACAGCATGGAAAATATAATTTGATGACCTGTATATATATAAGAGTACATGTACATATATGGTTTAATTGTTATACATGTATTTGAGAAGAACTTTTTGTTACGTCATTGTAAGATTTTACTGTTACGAGTATATATTTTCTGGCTCCAATAAGAAAACTTAAATTTCTGACTGTAAAATGACTAATAGTAATTGATGTTATTATTTTCAATGTTTTTCATTCAGGGAATATAACTACATGTACTTTAAGTTCACACCAATATGTATTTAGAAAACCTTGTAACATTATGGCAGTACATTATTGTCATTTTATTACATGTACTCCTATTGAGTTTAATATTTTTATTATTAAGATCATGTTTGCTGTGTTAAGTTTGTCAATATTTTATTTTTATTACCTATACATGTACAAATTTTAAATAAAATATTTTTGGAATAGACAGTGTTTTAGTGTTATGTAGATACCGGTACATGGAATGTTGATTGATTTAATTGATTTTTGGTGTTTTAACACCACTTTCAACAATATTTCAGCTATATCATGGCGACCAGTTTTAGTAGTGGAGGAAGCCGCAGTACCCGGAGAGAACCACCGACCATGGTCAAGCAACTGGTAAACTTTATCACTTGCGGCTGCGAGTCGAGTGCACCCTTTTTTGTAATTTACAAAGCCGGGCGCGAACCCATGCCGTATTGGTGATAGGCTTGTACGAGTTGTTAGATCCAATGACCTAACTCATTGAGCCACCCTGGAATGTTGAAAATAGTTGCCTAATACCAATCAATATAATTAATACATGTTTAACCCTGCCACATTTCTTTGCCTGCTCAAAGCCAGTACCTGGATTTCCAGCGTCATATGTCGTCATCTCTTTTGTGTTCAGTTAAGATGAGAGGTGATCATTTGTTTTGTTGATATTGGTGGAATTGATAGACATCACTGTTTAAACTTTTTTTCCATAATTGTGTATTTATAGCTCAAGCTATGATTTTTAGTATGAATGATCGATCAGATGGATAGAAATATTAAAACCTGCTTTAGTGACTACCTGTATTAAGCAATAACTTGTATTATGTGACCTTATATTTATTTTCTTCAGAGTGCATTTCATATTAATTTAACCACCTGTTTTATGTGACCTTATTTCAATCTTTCCTTGGAAGGTCACATAAGACAGGTTTGACTGTACATTACCTGTTCAATGAAATCTCTCTTGAGAGAACACCTTCTACTAATACAATCTTTCAAGACAATGTTATCTCAAAAGAAACTGAATCAGCTGTGGTGTAATAGTTAGCGTGATTGTCTGGAGTGTGGTTGATTTTGTGGGTTTGAGCCCCGGTTGGGTCAAACCAAATACAATAAAATTGGCATTTGTTACTTCTCTGCTAAGCACGCAGCATTAAGGAAAAAGAGCAAAGACTGGTTGGCTCAAAATCAGGATAATGTATCAGAGTGGAGCCATATGTCTACACACAGACTGTTGTTTCAGTGAGCTATCTTAGATGCTGGCCTAGCTAGGTCACCAGACATTCTAAGAGAGAATCATCCAAGGATTATCACATCCATGTTTGGTTTTATTTGGTCCAGTGCTCCTCAACAAGAAGACCAAAATGAGAAAAGATAACAGATGCCTGATAACAAGTGATGTGAACTTGAGCCTTTGACCCTGGTGAGCTAATAAGGAAGATATATAGGTCATTTAGAATTGAAAACAAATGACTGAATGAATTTTTTTAATTAGATGTTTCAACATTTGTAAATAAAACTTATTAATATTACAACTAATGTACATATAAGGTATTTGAAAACTTTACACACAAAAAGTTTACTTTTTCAGCACTAATTATAAATTGAGTAACATGTATATCAAGTACTTATAGATAGCCTTGATGTCTATGCTACATGTACATGTATGTTTGTTTATGACATTAATATTGTCCTCTATACAACACATACACTTCTGAATATTTCAGGACAACTTAACAAATTAAACAATATTTTTGACTACCAGTACAATGTATATAAAAATAGTTCAGATGATAAAGAATTTTTTTACATGAAGGTATACGGTAGCTTTAAATTTAAGCACAATCCCTGTGCAAGTAATGTAGCATCTTTTATCTCAAATCAGTCTTTTTTATGTCACAAAATCGTTTAACCTGTCATTAATAGAACTGGCATAACATATGAAATACATGTATGTGCATTTGTATGAACATGCTGATTTCAATATCATTCAAAATAGAGCCATGCAACATTAGGATTTTAAACTAAATCTATTAAACTTTTCTTTTACTTTAAAATTTTGCAACATACATGTAATAAATTATGTTATAACAGTCTTTGCTTTAATTTTTCTAACCTACTTGCCCGAAATCCAAAATTAGAAAAATTTTCTATTTATTCAAACAAATTCTTAAATAATTTTCACTTCTCTGAATCTAGTTTTACTTACTGTATCCTGGGCTTCGGACAAGTTGGTTAATGCAAAGACTCACTGCTATAATAAATTAATCAATGCTACTCCACTAAATACACTATGATGGCAGTATGATAATAGCTAGCACTGTATCAAATAAAAATAACTTCTTCAGTCCAATTTGTTACCCCATTACTCTTTGCTGTATCTACTAGATACAAAAATGTAAACATACAGTTCACAAAAATCAACTCATGAAGAAGGAGAGTAGACCTGTATCATTATAGCTATCTCAAGAATTTTGAAATCCTATAATACAGTCGGACATTGTGTGATAAATCACAGTGATAGACGTATCGTCCTTCTTGGTGATTTTGACATATCTTTTTTTTCTATGAAATATATCTTCAAAATTTCTTTTACATTTAGAATGTTACTTGCTATCACCCAATAGGCATATCAAAAAAAGTAAATAGATTAAACAGACCAAAAGATATATCAATATCACTAAGAAGAGTGATGCGTCTATCACAGTGATTTATCACACTATGTCTCTGACTGTACTGTATGTATGTTTTAACAAATTAAATTATTTACATATGAATGCACTACTATTTATCTTCACAGCATCTATCTATGGCACATTACTGACGATATATAATTCCACCTAAATATCACAATTTGTTAACATGAAACACTGTTTCACTTCCTATATTTTCCTATAATCTATCATGGATTTTGCCACTTCACATATTTATCATATTTTCAATAAACATAGATTTTTTTTTACCCGATTGCCATTTCAATAATATTGCATTTTTAACATACAAAATGTATTTCAAAACATTCAAGCATTAATTTTTTTTATTAAATCATAAAAGAAAAAACAATTTCTACACTATGAATTGAACAATTCATCATCATAAAATAAATATTCCTTGTAAAATATGGATATAAAATACTATTTATAGGAAGTGAAATCAACTTGAGTCAAGAAAACTATCATAAACACTATATGTTGTTAACAATGAACTTATCAATGCAATCTAAATCAAAGTAAATGTTTCTTATATCTTTTTTTCTTTGACTTTACACAACATCTAACATTTCGTTCTGGGTAGATGTCATGTCATGTAAACTTTCATTCATCTTTGACCATCCAATCATATATACATGTAAGTATGCAAGACAGTTAAACATATTGACCAACTGGACAATATATCTTGGCATGTACATGGTTTTAATACCTAAAGATTTAGTAGGCTCATCTCTGATTGGTCGGTTGATTGATTTATTGTGTTTAATGCCACTTTCAGCAATATTTCAGCTATATCATGGCGACCAGTTTTAGTGGTGGAAGAAGCTGGAGTACACGGAGAGAACCACCAACCACGGCCAAACAACTGGTAAACTTTATCACTTGCGGCTGCGAGGTGAGTGCACCTTTTTTTGTAATTTACAAAGCTGGGTGCGAACCCACGCCGTATTGGTGATAAGGCTTGTACATTTGTACGAGTTGTAAGGTAATTCATCTACCTAACTAATTGAGCCACACGGGCCCTTTGGTCAGTTGAACTATGAACTCTGACATGACCCCACAAACAGGATGTTGTTACATGTTAGTGTATCTCCAAAAATAAAAATATGACAAAACAAACATCTAATTTTAATAAGATATTGTTGTCAATGTTGCATTATATGCTTATTGTTAGTAAAAATAAAAAAGATTTTATTACCATATATTTCCCTCAACCTAGCTACATGTATATGTACCTCCTTACCAGTTAAATAAATACATATGGTGTAAACATTCACTATTAGTGCATATGTCTATGGAGCACATCCTTTATTATTTAAAATTTAACTTTTTTTAAAGTTTGTTGTGAACCTGCATGAGAATAACATTTCCATACTACATGTACTATTTACAATGTAGATGTATTATATCTTTCATACATGTAGTATACCAGTGACTAAATAATAATAAATTACATGTGTACCATAAAATAAACAATAAAAAATAAAACTGAGACACTCCAAAAATTAACAATAACAAGAGCAATGAAAAAAAAAGACACAATATTATGGGGTTTTTTTGTACAAAAGCTGCAAAAAATGAGGTCAAACTCTTTGTCATTATCTATATATTACCAGTACATACACTTAAAATTCTATTTTGCATGTTAACATAAATATTTCATAGCCTTTGAACAGTAGGTATTTGTTTCTAAGGTCCAAATGCATGTTCAAAAGGTAAAATAAGGGTTGGAATAGGGTCCTCGAAACACAAGAAGATTTTTTTATGCATAAATTAAGCCTGTTTTCCCATTTTCAATAACTGTAAAGGTCATCAAATTAAAATTTATTTCTATTTTGTTACATTACACATTATTGTATATCACTATGGCAACAATATGCAATCCAAAAAAACAACAATGAAATATATGAACAAAGCCCCTTTTATGGCTTAATTTCATTTGTTTATTTCTCATATCCCATTCAAGAATGATTTTGAGCTGGAAATGAAACAAAAGAGACTAAACTAAACTAAAGAGACAAACACACTCTCTCAAAAGTCTTGTGTTCTAGTTTTCCACTTGAAATCGAGTAACTCTGATTAAATAACAGAAATCACTTACTAATATTTAAATTAAAACTAACATCCCCATTTTTAACCCTATAAATGTCACAGCAGTAACATTACCATAACCTAATGGTGGATGTGTAAAAGGCACCAAATTACAGATACATGTATTGATGGAAATGCAAAGAACTAACACAATTTTTCAGACATTTTAAAGAACATTGATCACAGATAAAAATAATGAGTTAAACTCCACTCTTTGTAATTATGTACATGTATGGGAGTTCAATGATGTAGAAATATAACACTCTGTATATATCTATGAACTGTTTTACATGGTCGAGTCTTTACATGTTCCACATGCTAAAAATAAAATTTACAATGCTGTCACTATGTGAGTACCTTTGATTTTTACAACAATATGCCAAAAGAATATAATCAGAGTGATGTAACACTTGAACCAGATAAATTAAGTTGCTGTAAACGTTCTGTGAGATCTTGTTGTGATGATGATACACTACTGGGGGGACTGTCCACTGGAGTGTTTGGTGTTTGGGGAGTGTTGTTTGGTGTGTTCAGATCATCATTATCAGGACTAGTAACAGTCTGTATGACATTTGATTGTATCTCTTCTCCACCATCACCACCAGGACGGCTAGAAATCTCACTACTGAATTTAAGTCCTGCTACACCTTTGACGTCAGGTATACTAATTAAATCTCGTTTCATTTTTCTTTTCCGTGATCTGTCATTCCTTCTAAATTGAATCATATTATCTAGATCTATTATGTACAAAAATCCTGCAATTAACAATTCAAACAGCTTTTCTCCAGTCTTATGACGACTCTCAATTTCTTGGCTTGTTCTATCATCATATTTCCACCATCCATTTCGACCTTCATAATACCACTGGTATTCGTCATCAAATTTGATTGTTTGTTCTAAATTTTCATTCCTAACTAGAACAGGTTTAGCAAAGAAATCAGCAGGAATTTCTTGTCTACATAATGCACATCTTTTACTTCTGTTTGCAACTCCTTTAACACAAAGAAAACAGAAAATATGCCGACATGGCAGCTGAACAGGATAAATACTGGTCTGAAGACACACAGAGCACTCTATGGCAACTTCATCTACAATCAAATTTTTAGATTTTCTTATTGTTGTAATTTATGATTTACCTAAACATGCTAAAGGTTTATTTAAAATGGATTTTTTTTCCCTGTTTGGCAGGTACACATGTACATGTACGTTACAGCTAAAATAACATTTCCCACATACATTGTATATACCTATAAAGTAAAATTCCAAATTAAAAGCATAATTTACAAATTATCATTCCACTTGATACATGTACTATGTATATGATTTGGAAAGACCAGAAAATATTTTTTTATTCACGTAATTAATAAGTATAGTTTGATTATGACTTTGATCATTTTGATTTGGTGTTATTTTAAATATATAATTTATTTTCAATGTTATGGCAAAGGGGGATATTATTCTGAAAACAATACCAAGAAATCATGCACACCCGTGGGCAGAAGGAAGTAATTAGTACAAACCTCCATTGAAAACCAAGGACTATTTAAGTCAAGAAATTGGGTGAACTATGACTATTACTATTAAATTCAGGCTTTCAGTTGCTCAACGACTATAAAAGTCTGGATTTTTTGTCTGTCACAACTACATCCTTCCCCCCTTTTCAGCTGACTCAAAAGAAAGCTGCTCTATGGCATGACTGTCTGTAAATAATCTACATGACAGATCCAGATAAACAAGCTGTAGTAAATGAATTGAAAGTTTTATGACTCAGACTATATCAAAACTTTCAACTACAACTTTTAAACAATACATGTTCTCCAAAATCATCCAATCAGAATCGAATAAGATTTGATGATTTATTGAGTTTAATGCCACTTTCAGCAATATTTTAGCTATTATATCATGGAGAACAGTTTTAGTGGTGGAAGAAGCTGGAGTACCTGGAGAGAACCTTCTACCATGGGCAAGCAACAGGTAAACTTTATCACTTGCAGTTGCGAGTCGAGTACACCCTTTTTTGTAATTTACAAAGCCGGGTGTGAACCCATGCCATGTTGGTGATAGGCTAATGTATACGTATGAGTTGTTAGGTAATCCAACGACCTAACTCATTGAGCCACCTTGGCCCCTCCAATCAGAATCAGAACATTAAATATACTTAGTGTATTTTAATTGGCAGTTTTTTTAGTACATGCGAGAACAAGTTAATTTTCGATGAAATGATGATGAGGTCCGCTTTGTACTAGACCAATACTCTGAGTTGGAGTCCGCGGGTAGAGTAAGACATGTCACTCTACTAGTACTCTGACATATTATCATGATTCTGAGCCAATCAGTCTTTGTTTTTTCTCCTTAATGCAGAGTGCTTAGCGGAGAAGCAACAAATACCTTGTTAGCATGCTTGCCTCGATTGCAGTAGATCGTGGTTTCGAGCCAAAAACTATAAAACTGGTATTTGATGCTTCTCCACTAAGCACCCAGAATTAAGGAGAAAGACTTGTTGGCTCGGATCAGGATAATGTGTCCAAGTGGGGCAACATGTCTATCCGTGGACTGTTGTTTCAGTGAGCTAGCACTATAAAATCCAACTAAGCGTGTTGGTCTAGTACAAAACAGACCTCATCATCATCCCATTGAACATTAATCTGTTCATGCCATGATATAACTGAAAAATTGCTGCGTTAAACATTATCACTCACTCACTCAATTGGGAATTTGAGTCGCAAATTGTTTTAGGTTAGGTTAGTAGCAACAACCAGTGTAGGGGAGATAATTTGATTTTGTATTTCTTACCATATTCCCAACACGTTCTTCAAAAGGTGTTTGAAAGTACGGCTTATTAGACAGTGTTCTGCTTTTGTGAAAACGTTTAAGTGATCCTTTTTAGAAAAAACACATGTTGAGGCAATTGTCAACCCCTTTTCCACAATCATGAGTCAAAGGTAATGGACAAAAGCCTTTATGGAAGTACAAAAAAACATGTCATTGACTATTTTTGACAGTAACATCCTAATATTTGTAATTTTTAGATAGATTTTAAAGTCTGTCAACTATTCATTATATCAAAACATGATTTTAATTCCGTTCTTGGTTGATAAATGAGGAGTATCGTCTTACCAATTACATGGTTGCAAGGAATATGGTAATCAAAGGGAGATAATTTTCATCTTTCGGTTTACAATTTTGCTATAGTCTAGTGTAGTTTTTGAGGTATTTTTCAGTATCTTGAGCTGGATTTTTGTGTATTGGGCACTGTTTGCCTACAATTTAAGTAGAACGAAGCATTTCTTCCCTAAAATATACGTTACAATAATTGTTAAAGCTGATGACTAAGAAAAATTATGTCCTGATTTTGGCAGGTTAAATATTTTCACAATTATTTGCAAAGATTTAAAAAATAATTAACTTGAAGCATAATAATTAGCCCTAAATTTGTTATTTTAGGAAATAAAGTTAAAAAATAAAAAAAGTATGTTAATGCAGCAAGCAATTTGTCTAATTTTTCTAGAATTCGGTTGTTTCGAATCATTTCCATTCCGTCAAATATTTGTTATTTTCGTCCGCCAGATCACGTGATTTCGTTGGAATATTATACATTGAACTTCCGGTGTCAATGTACACAACAAAAACTCGAATCGATATGTGCCGTTTTAACGTTCGAAGACTTCAAATGTAGAGACAATTACTTCTTTAAAATTAAATTTGCTTTCCTTCTTTATTTGCGGTTGTCAGCATCAAAGGAAAACGGTCTGCCTTTATGTAGATATTTCTGATATCACACAGACAGTGAGGTACCGAACACCAATATTTATTCAGCGGTCTCATTGGCGTCTCCATATTACAATTACTTATAATCTACCGCATTTACGACTATAACATGTTGACGTTGTCACAGTAATAGCGTAAACGCCGGAAGTCGCCTGCCTATTTGTTCAGAAGTCAAGACACGAAAAAGACGAACGTGGTCGGAATTGACATGATTCGAAACAACCGAATTACATTTTCGTAAAGGGAGATAATTCAGTTTTCAATTTTTGATTTAATGGGAACTGCAAAAAAAAAGGTTTTAATCTTATTTTTCAGACTTCAAATGGTTAAAGTTAAAAGCTGAGGACTAATAGTGAATATTGATATGCATATTTTACCCAATTCAGTACAACTGTCTATGTGGGAGAGTAGGAACATGTTTTTCAAACATTTGTGAAAATGAAGTCTTTTAATGAGTAAAAAAAAGATTTTTCAAAGGAACTTAACTTTTTTTAAAGATATCTTGAAAAGGAAAAGTGTTGTGTGCTTCTGGAAATAATGTCTGTGCCTTTGTATTGTTTATTTCATTATATTATAAACATTTTTAAAAGCCTGGTTGTTGCTAAGGTTAGGTTCGATTGTGGACTATGGCTTGACACCACTATATCCACCTCTTCTTCTATTTTGCTAGACTGCGACTTTACATCACTTCCGGGCTTACTTATTAGGTTGATGTTGGCTGTGTGATCGTATTTGAACTCTTGTGTTTCCCAGTACTTATCTAAGTTCATCTCAAAACTTTTCACTGTTTTTACTTTGATAACTTCGTTTGGTAGATTGCTCTACTACGCATTGCCAAGTAACACTACATTTGCAACTGTACAATCCCCAATTGATGGCAGAAACTCTTCAAATACAATACAATTATTCCCTATTAATATTGTAAACTGTACTGTAGATGTAGACTAGTAATGCAGAACAGGGGCAGGGACAAAGAAAAGTACACAAAATCAAAATAAGAGACAACCTGAAAATCAAACTATTCTTAATAACAACATTCTTTACCGTTTTCAAAATGTTCTACATCAGAATGAATTTGTTCTAACTTGGTACTTTCATGTATCACTTTTTTACAGTTATCTTCTTGGCATTTTCTCTCATTTTGGTCTTGTTGCTCGTCAGTTTCTTCTGATTGATTGTGGATATTTTCTTGTTCATGGTCCAGGTTTAACACTTCCCCATCCTTTGAAGGTCTACTCATATTTGATGCACTTCAGTAGTGTGGTGCAACAAACAGTAAATGATTCTACATGTAGATGAATCACTTTCCGTCCTGTCGTGCTGTCAATAAATATTGACCTTCACCTTTCCTGTAGATGAGCTAGAGTTACTTTCGAATATTTTGATGTTATGTTTATGATTGATCAGGTGTTTAAATAATTAAAATATTTAATTGAGTATGTTATTTTGTGTACATACTGGGTAAATAAGACTTTATCCCCTCCGAAACAGTGAATGAGTCTAAATGGCAAAACTCATTCGGAAGCAATCTTGAATATCCGATAGTCTGCGGCGAGATTCTTCCCAAGTCGTAAGCTTTTCACAATGTTATATCTTCTTCTCCTAAATCACTAAGCAGAGTTTAACAAAGTTTGGATGGGATTGTTTTTTGAGTGAACCCTTTCAACCTCATTCAAGATAACTATACCATTAGATTAATAAAACAGATTTTTCTCTAGTTAGTGAAGATTATTGCTATATTGTGGGTGTATATGATTTCAAATTGAAACTACAGCTGCAAGACAATAAAAAGTTAAAAATAGCTACCGAAATGTGATTGAAAACCCTGTCCTGTAAGGCCTGTTCTGCATCCAAGATGGCTGTCGTTGCTATTAAAATTGTTTTAATCATTAAATTATTGCTTTACTATATACTATAAGTTCAAACTTAAACTCTAGTTACATGATACTAATTAGTAGTTCTGACTGCAGAGTGTTTTTTCTGTGCATTTATTTTGTTCAGTCGCCATGATATCTTCAGAGTATGCAAATTAGGCATATTTTAATGGGGAAAATCGCATTCAAATCTTCTTGACAATTCACAACTAAACCATATTTAATTAAGCCAAGTTGGACAGAGATGATCATTTGAAAGTCACCTCAGCCCTCCATCCAAAATATCTGCTATTTCTAAAAATCTAAATATCTTTCAAGACAACTTGTGACAATATTTTACTTTTTCTGTTATGTTATATTGAAATTAATCTTTGAACTCAAGTGCAATTAATGTTTTGCACTTAATTGATTGCAATTGATTTGGTGCCATTATTTGGGCGTCGTGAATCGAGAGCAACATGTGTTTGATTACCCCAGACCACGGAGGACAAAAACAGTTAATTAACACATTTTTGCAGTTGGGCGATTTGACTTGAATTCGTTTAAAGTTGGGGAAACTCGATCAGGGCAGCTACTTTTTTTTGCTTGCAATTTCCGATTTTAAGAAGTAAAAAAGAAACAAAGAGAAATTATGTGAATATAGAAATATATATTTATTTTAATTTTGTAAGACCTCGGCTTCACTACCTTTTTCATCTATTTTTTTTTTAATGTTTTTTTGTTAAGATGTGACTATCATCCTGAAGTCAATCTAGGTTGTATCCGACATACATTCCGGATTTTAGTTTGTTATTCTGAAAAGCATATTGACAGCATGGCGGAGTGGGATTTGACTTCCCGTATGGGACAGTATTTAGACCGGCATTTGGTCTTTCCATTACTAGAATTTTTATCCGTTAAAGAAGTAAGAATTCATAAAAGTTGATCTCCCTAACCTCGAAATCGATACCATCACAAAGACACCTCCGTTGACCCTAACAAAAATACACTATCGCCTTTGTCTAATCTTTTCTCATTGACTAATGTTAATGTTGATATTAAGATCTTGGAGCACAGGTACTTGTGGACAGGATCCACCTGATAATGCTCATATGGTGCCCCAATATATATATTTTAATTTAATGTTTTTATCCATATTTTCCATTGAATAATGGAATTGAATATTAAGTATTTAAGAGCATTTTAGTTTAGAACTAGACAACAAAATTATACGGTTGTATCTTTGCATATTCCAAAAGAAATCCAATAAAACATCGACAATATATATAAAGACCACGGGAAAGGTCACATGGACATCAAATCTAAAATTTAAAAAAAAATGACATTTTAAAGATATAACCAAGGATTTATATAGTAGGAAGGATATGAATCTCATATTTTCTCACTTTATCTCGTGTGGCGTAGTCCGAGATTCCTCTGCCGTTCGACGACTTTTTACATCTTGCTGTTGTCGTTGAACGTCGGAGCCATAAGCAAAACAGCGGATTTTCCTCCGCATCTCAACTGCGACACATTTCCACGTTTTGTGGCTATCCGATTTTATTTTCTATCCAAAACCCTAATATAAATCGCTTCACCAATCATTTTTCTATTCATTCATAACCATCTTGCCCTCAAAGAGTGGTGTTACACTCGATTACAGCATGTTTTTTCCTTACACCCGATGATTTGGTCATTTCACTGCCATTTATTTAACGTGATCTCGCGATACTAACTAAAAGATGACAGCAACACATTTAATGATGGGAGCTACTAAATGCAGCGTGCCAAATTAGCATACGTAAACAAACATACAAGACGATATAAAGCGTGTTCTGCAGGACAAACATTTCCATCTACAGCTCAAATCAGAGCAGAAGGAAATACCGTCTTTTTGTGTCTATTAAATGCACTGGTGCATAGAACGCACCCCCTTTCCTCCCCAAAAAATCTGGGAAAATTCTAGTTCCTATCTATAGAACGCAGGAAATTCAGTAAAAAATTCACGGCAGAAATCCTCGTTCAAACAGCAAAATACTGCTTACCACAGATCACGTATTTGTTAATCCATGTATTTTTGATAAATTTTAAACAGGGAAATGTTAAATTAGTTTTGTTAAAAGAGTTTTAACCGATTATTCTACATTTTGCAAGTGAAAATTAGCTGTTTTGTAAATGCAGGAAGTTTATCGGTAATGTTTAATTTGAAAACAAGTTCAAAACGGCAATGAAAATGATACGGATGGAGCATTTGATTTTTTTGTCGTTCTTTACGTGAATTATGGTTGTTTTAAATAATAAATATGTAGATATGTTTAATCTTTAATCAGTATTAATTCATCAAATAATGAACCGTTCATGTGATCAAAGATAGGCAAGCTTGGGTCAAGCTTAAAATAGGAAGTAATTACGATCGATTCAAATAAAGTGAAAACAATACAAAAGTAATAACATTAATTAAGACCTGATCAAAGAGATTATAATTTCTTTTGAAGTGTACTCATATTGTACCACTGCTACAATATATTATATAATATTGACAGGTGTCCCAGTATTTTAAAGTTCAATTATCTTTTCACACCTTGTTATACAATATACTGTCCTTGACCTTGTCAACTGCTGAAGTGCTGTAAAAATCGATAATTCAAACATAGGTTCAATACCCAAACACAGGTAATTTCACCCCAGGAAAAAATAGATTGAAAAAAAGTAAAATATCACACCTCTGATAGCAAACATTTGACAGTGATTCCTGCATTCGTATGGACAATTAGTTCCGAACAACAACACCAATGTACAAGAATGATTATTGACAAACATCGAGAATATTTACATACCTTTCAAAAAGGCAATGAAAAAGCAATAAATGTAATTTTTATACAATTTTATTTTAAATAACACATATATAATGAACACAATTAATGTTATTTGTACAATAATTCACCGATCATTGGGAATATTGCCGTCCGTGAACTCGAAGCTATGCTACCGGCAACTCTCTGCGTGACCTGAAAAAAAGTGTCTGATACTTGCTCTTATGCATAAAACGCACCCCACCTACAAATTATCATTTTAAAGCATAAGACTGCGTTCTATACATACCTAAAAACGGTAATACAAAATATGTTGGATAGAAAAGTTTCATTTGGCAGTGTTATCCACAGGCTTCGGAAAGAGCATGTGTTACGTTTCCCCCTATTTTGGACAAGGTCAGATCATATATGCAAATCATCTCCCAGGATACATTGCGGTAATTGTAGTCACGTGACAAATATTCCAAAATGTCAGTGTTCAAAATGACGAAATCATATGGTCTGGGGAAATCGTGCTGTAATGGAGTAACACCCAATTTTTGAGGGTAAGATGGTTAAGAATGAATAGAAAAATTATTGGTGAAGCGATTTATATAAGGGTTTCGGATAGAAAATAAAATCTGATAGCCACAAAACATGGAAATGTGCCACAGTTGAGATGCGGATGAAAATCCGCTGTTTTCATTATGGAGAGTGCTCTGACGTGCCATGGTTACAGCAAGTTCTAAATAAACCATCAGACGGCAGAGGAATCTCGGACTAGTGTGGCGAGGTTTTCTGCTACAACAGAGCAAAATTGAATTCATTCATTTTGAAATGCCTTGAGAATTCGTAGGATAATCAACCAATTACACCAAAGTTTGTGTTATACATCGTCTATACACTACACAAAACAATCCTTGGATTTGTTGATATAGGTTCAATGGAAATTAAAAAAAAAAAAAATTGTATCACCCCTCATACACGTAAAATAAAAAAAAAAGTACAGTAGAGTTTCATACATCTAAAAACATATTAAAAATGATAAAACAAAGAAACCAATCACGCCAAGTTTTGTTTTATATCGAATGGCCGATGATACAAAATGTATATACACGACCGTCATGCGCATTCCGAAAAAGTCTATTTACACAACCGTCCTGCAAATAGACAACGCATGAGGATGGGATATATGCACGACGGTCGTGAGAATTACATTTAAGGGAATTCTATTTACACGACTGTCCTGCAAATAGACTACGCATGAGGATGGGATATGTACATGACGGTCGTGTGAATTACATAAGGAAATTCTATTTACACGACTGTGACGTGTGGAATAGACAGTACACACAGGTGGGGGCTACCTTGTAAATAGATACAGGGTCCTATTTAACGGTAATACAAATTTCTGGGTAGATGAAAGGAAGGAACTGTCAGCATATCGGTGATTAATCATAATTTTTTCATTTGGAAATCCTGGCGATTCGATCTCAAAAACTGCGTCCTCGTAACAAATTAAATTTACTTTTTACCAAAACCTAATCATTCTTCTTTAAAAACAAATGTCGTCATCAAATTTTGTTTCCAGGAGGCAGATTTTTTTTTAGATAAAAACAAGTTTAAAAATATTTACGCTCCGTCATTCACGGGAGCGTTTATAGCCTTAAAGAAATTCATTTAGGGGAAGGGGTTTCAATTCAATCTTTTTCTCTTACACACTCATTTTCAGCAGAAAGTTTTTGGTTACAAATGGAGGGGCTCTACTATGCTATACTTCTGCCACAATTTCCCTCAAATTTTGAAAGGTGGTACTAATTTAAATTAAATTCGAGTCTTGACCACCCATAATAGACAGGATTATGAAGGTCAAAAGGGCAAATCGATAATGTCAATTATTGATGAAATATGGGTGATACATCTACAAAAAGTCAATACTTTTGGTATTTAGAACAAATATTTTCCCTTTATACCTGTAATTATGGTTTTATATACTTACAAATGCTGGTTTAAAATGTTGAAGCGATGAAAATTTCCACCCGATTAATCAAGGCATGCGTATCGTCAACGAAATGCACTATGGGTAATCTCGCCACGCAACATACTTGCATACAATCTATGTTAAATCTCCCAAGATTCATATCCTTCCTAATATATAGATCCTTGATATAACATACATTTGAGGAATATTCCATATACAGTGGAACCTGTCTAATCCGACACACCAAGGGACCAGGGAAATGTGTTGGATTGTACAGGATGTCGGAATACTCAGGTTTTATTTTACTTAACATAATTACTTTGGGACCATAGATTTTTGTCGGATGTCACAGGATGTCGGAAAACTCAGGTGTCTGATTGCACAGGTTCCACTGTACTGGTAATCATATTTTCCAAATATTATCAATATTTTAACACATGTATCCTAAATGCCCACAAGTAGTCATGTTTGATACATTGTTTTTTTTACAATATTTTCGTTTTTGTCAAAACGAGCCTTGTTTAAAAGGAAAAACTTCATGGATCAAATCATTATGGAAAGGGCAGACCAAAGAATATAACTATATATTTAATCAAATTGAACTACTTTGCTATTTTTACTGATTTTTAAGAAGTGGAAGCAATCTTGATTATTTTTGCACATCACCAAAATGGCAGATAAATTGTTTTTAACTTCTTTTTCCGGTTTCGATGAAGAAATATTTTTTACATAGTATTCAACTTTTTTTTATTTTTATTTTTTTTGTTTACCATATCTCTACCGTTAAGAGCGAACTATTGCTCCTTTATCAAATGTCAGTTCTAAAAAAAAATCTACACAATCTGCACTAATAACTTTGTTTATATTATATATCTATAGTGTGAATTATAAAATTTTCTGAGTTAAATAGAAACGATATTATTTTCACTCCTGTTTTCATAATTTGACACCATTTTATTGTCGGAGTTATTTTTCTGTATATTTTCAGTCTTCGAATTTAGCCACAAGCCCGACGGCCCAGGCCAGTAAAACAACTGTCTGGCTTGTGAAATTTCTTCAACATGTTCAAAATCTGGTGTTACAAGCCAATTGTATGTAAAGAAAAATGTCAAAGATACTGATTTCGGGCTTGTGTGTCAAGACAGTATTTTACAGTTACATACCTTTGACCATTTCCAACGTAAACAAACGAACTGCAAACGCTGAAACGGCAACACGACTATCATCTTTATAATAAAAGTTAACAGTCCTCAATTAAAATTGATAAATCCATGTGTATTTAACATTTTGTTTGTTCACATAAATATGGTAATATTCAACCAATAACCCTGTATGAGTGCAAATTGCCCCACACTTTCTGGTCATCAGGTGGACTCTCAGACATAATATTTTATGGAAAAGGACCTAGCAGGCAACATTTCTGAAACTGGAAGAATCATATAGCTGTGACATTGAACCAGCTGTGATACAGGCTTATGTGAGCCGCTAGATTTTTGTGTGTGTTTTTTTTTATTATAAAACTATAATATACTTTCAGTTTCTAAATTATAATAGTTCAAATAAACACTGTTATTGTTGACAAACAGATGTCATTGTAAAATTTTGAAGCTTCAAAAATACTAATTATCATAATGCAGAATTTTTATATTATTATTATTGCTTAAACAGGTATTCATGGATTGATTATGTTCTTTCAGTTATATGATGAAAAGGAAATGTTGAAAGGCAAGTTGGATCTGCTCAGCAATACAAACATGGTAGATTTTGCTATGGATGTTCACAAAAACCTGTATCCTGACACAGATGTGCCACAGAGTAAGTATAGAGCAATTGTCTTCAGGAATTCTGCTAGTCCAAATATGTGTATAGACCGAGTGTCAGAAGAACGATGGGATAAAACTGCATGATGTTTGGCAGTATGAGGACAAAAATAAAGAATAAAGATAAACATATACATTTTTTCAACACTTGGAATCAGAATCGACCACAATGTTTAAGAATCGATCATCGGATCAGAAGCTGACAGATGACTGATTAGTCTATGTACCCAATGATTGCTGTACCACTAGAATTTACAGTATTCTAATTCCTGTTAATTATTAACTTTCCGGACCATTCTTGTTTTAAACTTGTACCAAAAACTAAAAATGATAAACAGTCCCATATACCATCCTCCTGTATGATGTTTCTTCATATCTGTATTTTATATTTATAGCATTGAAAGATAAAAGAACTGATGTAGTATCACAACTGAAATACCTGCAGAGTGAAACGGAACTCATTACAAAAATATTTGAAGATCCAGAAGTTATTCGGCAGGTTCAAAGTTCAAGGTAATATTTGTCTTCTTATGTTGTATGTCAACAATTGTTGTTAGTGTATAACTGAGCATGTCTTCAATTTTTGTTAGCGTTCAGCCATTAGTAATTATATGACCACAAAACTTTTGCGGTCATATATATTATTATGTTATGGTGGTCTTCCGTCTTTAGAGAGAACGATTTCCATGTGATATTTTATGTCATAGTTGACGGATCCTTCTGAATTGTGAACACAATGACCTTGACACTAAAGATTTGGGGCATTGTAAGCCTACCCGTTTGACAGTTTGAATGTACAAAGAGAATTCATAATTTATATATTTTTCAATTTAATGATATATTTTAGACAGGTTTCTGGTTTTGTTGTTTATTTGTTTAGACATATATATCATTGTGTGTCTTGTTTTATTTTTAATTTTTGGTTCATGTATTTCAGGGATGGAAGACAGTTATTTGAATTTTTAAGTAAGGAATTTGGGGTAAGTTTCACAATTAAGCTAAATAATGGTAGGTTGAGAAAACTAATTTGAGAAATATTATGTGAAAAGTTAAGTATTTGAATAACTAGATACACAATCTTCGCACTAACCCACTTGCCCAAAGCCCGGGACAAGTAAAACTGGATTCGGAGAAGTGAAAATTATGAAAGAATTTGTTTGAATAAATAGAAAATTTTTCTAATTTTGATGGAAAAACAAATTAAGACAAAGACTGGATACACATTTTGTAGTAAAAGTAAATTAATTTTCCATGTTAGACATGAAGGATGAATTATCTACTTTAGTACACCCAAATTTTAATGGATATGATATCATTGTCAACCAAAGGGACTTTAATTTGGTGTTCATTACTCCTATAACGAACTACAATATTTTCTGAAGTCTATTAAATTTATTGTACACGAAAAATCTTGGATAAAGATTGTAAAATAACATATTTTATTATTATTGCTTTTTATTTACAGTTTCAAAGTAAAATGATAGATACATTGTACAACTTTGCTAAGTTCCAGTATGAATGTGGGAATTACTCTGGAGCAGCAGAATATCTCTACTTTGTCAGAGTCTTGGTGAGTTCTCTTTACATTGTACAGTATTGACCAGTATAAACAACACCCTTTAGATATTTTGTTCTTTTTTGGAATAATTTCTTCATGTTGACCATCACTGTTTTAACTTTCTTTCCATAATTAGACAAGTAAAGATTTGAAACACTTGTAAGTTGTGAAGTTTGGTACCGTATCCACAAAATTCTGGTTAATTTAGAATTTAGCTTTTGTGACTTTCTGTTTTTAGGTGGAAGTGAATTTGTGGTATTCATTTTGACAGCATGTTTACACTACTGTATATTTAGGGAAATGATTATTGACATATAAAATAAGAAATGTTGAAAGTAGCATTAGATAAAATGTTTAATATTGTGTAATAAGTAAATACAATGTCTCCTTTTGACAGCTTCTATCCACAGACAAGAATTTTCTAGATGCATTATGGGGTAAATTGGCATCAGAAATTCTCATGCAGAACTGGGAGACAGCATTAGATGACCTTACAAAACTGAAAGAGATTATCGATGGCAATGTAAGTACTGTAGATTACTGGGGCAGGAGGATCAGTATCAGCTGAAATAAAAAATCTTAGAACTGTGAGAAGGCATTATATTTTATTACTCTACTGATGAAAACAAGTTCTTCACATGTGGACACAGAAGAATAGTAGCCCATGTTGATAACATTTATATTGCAGGAATTAGTGAATTCATATTTTGAGCATTCTGATTCAAAAATTCTTTTTTGAAAGAAATAATATTTTAAATGTTATAATTCAGGGATAATTGTATTGTGTTTTAGCTTGCAGATATCAATGGCTGGTTTTACTGTTGCAAATTGAGTTAATGCATTGCTAAGTAACCAGATATTTCCAACAGTAAAACCGAGATAGATGATGGCAAAACTTTAAATACAATGCAGTTACCTCCATTCTAATGCAATAGATAAATCATTGTTTTGATTGAGCTATTAAATTAGTCTAAATTGACATAAACTAAATTCTGTGAAATGTATTTGTCATCGTCATAGCAAAGGCATGACCTCATATGTTCGGAATAAAACTTTATTGAGCATTTTTGTACTCCCTTTATGCTTCAAAAGTGAATAAAATCTCATTACAACTAGGTCAGCTATTGATGTAAGCTAATATATTCTGTTTAATGTTATATTCCATTTATCAACATGTAATTAGATTTCAGTAATTCAATATTTTGACTCGTTCACAGTAGAACCATTAGTTACAACATGAAATTAAAATTTTATGCAAAACTGTAACCAACCAAAGTCTAGAGTACAGATCTATTGCATTGGTATGGTGGTTTCTTGTGATATCTATTTCTTTGTCTTCAAAGTGTTTATTATACTTATTTGTAGAGATAACATATCTATAAATTTTTATTTAAAGCTGTTACTTCACAAGGTTGTTTTTGTTTTTTACCTATGGAGTGTATATATGAGTTAACTGTTTCAGACATTTGGTTCGGCTCTACAGAATTTGCAACAGAGAACTTGGTTGATACACTGGAGTTTATTTGTTTTCTTCAATCATCCAAAAGGCAGAGATCTGATCATAGACATGTTTCTGTACCAACCACTGTGAGTATATTACCTCCCTTGGAACATTACCACCCCTTGTTCTATGCTCATCAATGTAATAAAGTATTGTCCTGTCCATTAAATCTGGCCCTTCCTCTGTGTTATAAAGTGTAGTCATATGTCTGTACCTCCCATTAGTGATTCTTTATGGCCCATCTCCCTTTCATTTATTTTTATGTAAAACATTACAATTTAAGTTATAAAATGAAAGTTTTCTGTGGGTTCTCCATTGATCATCACAACATCAGTAAAATATTGTTTAAAGTGGTATTAGATATCAAAGATCTGATAGTAAATTTAATGCTTTAAATATGTATATTAAAACCAAGAACATTAATGAATGGATTTGTCAGGCGTTAAAAAATCCACTGGTCCGAGGTCCGGGACCAGCGATTTGTGGGGTCGGACCTAACATTTTCTAATCCTGTAAAGACCGACGGACCAGTTCTGTCCAATTACGGACTTGAATTAAATGGTTGGTTAAAAGTCCGAATGACAGATGTTACTGCATAATTTTAATCCAACATTGATTGCCTCTTTAATATTGTTAACATTGGATTAATTCAAGATCGTTTTAGTGCTTTATGAAATGTGTTTTGTTCTGTATATATGAACCTCCAGTAATTAACGGAGCACACACACCCAGGATGGCTGTAACAGAATAGCTTAAGATCAGTTTTGCGCTTTACGGAAGCGGTAATTCTTTCGATAATACTCAAGCATATTAGTGAAGCAGTTCAAACATAAAAATGGCCTGAGTCAGTGACCTGCTTGATTTTTAATGTTAATGGAGCGGCTCGTGATACTGACAACAATAAATTACATAATGAAAAAACACCATAACCAACAAAAGGTCAAAGATACGATAGGCTAAAATGGAAGAGAATATTTCAAACATCGTGGAAGGAAAAAAATCCTTGGGTTGAGGGAAGTGGTAGGCTGATAACTCCGGCGATCTAATCTTGTTGGAATTAAACTTCCAAAGACATTTTCTGCTGTATCTCCAGAGATTAGACTTCCAAAGACATTTTCTGCTCTGTATCTTTGGAAGTCTAACCTCAATGAGATTACCGGCGATCATGCTAATGAGAATTATGAAGTAAATATGTGGAGTAAATACTGTAAAATATCCAGAATTTGCAACAACAAAAAACAAAAACCAGTGCTTTATTAAAAGCCAATAAAAGGTACAACCAATATGCGAAAATTAACTATTTGATAGCCCAAGACAAAATGAAAAGCAGCATCTGATCAGGTATTAAGTTGCCAACCTAAAAGTCATTTTAAATAAAATAATTATGTCACTCAGTTACTA
>MJUT01023286.1:273624-289063 GCA_002080005.1 Gigantidas platifrons
GATAAACATGTAGCTCTACTCAAATACTCTCTTTAATGCTAACATAGTCCACGGATAAACATGTAGCTCTACTCAAATACTCTCTTTAATGCTAACATAGTCCACAGATAAACATGTAGCTCTACTCAAATACTCTCTTTAATGCTAACATAGTCCACAGATAAACATGTAGCTCTACTCAAATACTCTCTTTAATACTGACATAGTCCACNNNNGATAAACATGTAGCTCTACTCAAATACTCTCTTTAATGCTAACATAGTCCACAGATAAACATGTAGCTCTACTCTAATACTCTCTTTAATGCTGCATGCTGAACAGAGAAGCAGCAAATGCCAGTTTTGAAGTTTTTTTAATTTTACCAGACCATGGCTTGAAACCTTGTTCTACCGCACTCCAAGCTAACATGCTAACCATTGCACCACCAATGCCTCTAAACTAACAATACATTTAATTAAACCAATGTCAGTGGTTTCCTCCACCAATAAATCTGACCGCCACGATATAACTGAAATATTGTTGAAAGTGGCATTAAACACCATAACCCTACATTTGTAACCCTATAAGCTTTAGAAATTACTTGTCAGCCTTCTAAGAAAACGTTCCAATCCTCCAGATTTAACCTCGATTCAAATGTTACCCATACTCAATATACCTTGATTATGTCAGACGAAAGCGTTTCGTTTTCTTTTGCCAAACATTTAACTTTCATAAGTTTGATTAGGCAATGTTTCTCAGTGGATTCAGGTGATCATCATCTAATTACAGCATTATATCATAAATATTACGTTCCCAGATTCTGGAATCAAAGATGACAACAGCATTACTTTGACAAGAGATTTGAAATTTCAACCAATCGGAAAGCATAATTTGAACTTGAAACCATATTTTAATTTCAAATGGAATGAATTTTAACATACGTCGACGGGGGGTTGTCATGGTTATGAGCATATAGTGGTTGGCTTTATAACTATCCATGCTATCAGTGCCTATTACCACCAATGTTGTGAATTTGAATCCTGTTCAGGTGAGGTGTATTCGATAGAACATTATGTGATAAAAGTTTGTCAAGGATCATCCAAGTAGCAATATGTCATGCTTGGTCTGATGGTTTCTGCTAAAAAGATTGAAACTTGAAATAGTTACAGATGACAACAAAAAGTGTGATGGCAATACTTCACTTGTATATACAATAGCCCTTCATAAATAAAAGATTTTTGGCTTAAATCTATTTTTATGTATCATTACATAAATATACAAAAGCTCTAAGTTACAACCAATTACATAATACACTAGTCAAAAGCAGAAACATACCTTACATTGTATATATGCATTTTCCAAAACTGTCATTAAGACCAGGTTTAGTACCAGTTTGTACTGGTACCCACAAAAAAACAGTCAATCAGAGCACTATCAAATAAATACTTTAATCTGATTGGACAAAAACCATACTGGAAAGTTTGATGACTAAAACCTAATCATCAGGGGTCTGTGGTTGAACTTATGATTAAGCTAATCATATGATTAGCCCTAATTACATTTTTAATTCCTAATCACATACTTAGCTAATGCACAATCACAAGTTCAACAACGGACCCCAGATGTTTTCAATTAATATGTTAATGACTTTCTTATAGTTTCTCATTTTATTTGTTATTGGTCAATTTGCTTTGTCATGTCCAGACAAAAAAAACAGATGTTTATGACATGAAACAAACATATTACCGGTATTCCCCTTTTTGACTAGTATACGTCAATCTAAAACAATGTTCTGAATGTAAAATGTTGCTGCCTTCAAAATCTACAATAAGATAACGTATACAAATGTAGATAAAACATGATTCTAAGTGTACAATGGTTGCTATTCACGAAAATTGATGGTTAATTTATCAGATTTACATTTCATCATATCATACAATGGACAATACATTGCATCAAAATGCATGTTTACAAAACTAGATTTACATAGCTTACCATACAATTACTCCAAGAACAAATCCTGTGTAAAATGAATTTAACGATGATTTGTACATTTTTCCTTTGATCTTTACACACAATAATGTATTATCTATTATCATGCAACAAACATATGATTGTTGTTTTCTATGTGTAACAATGTGATGTTATATTGACGTTGATGACATCACATTGACAAATCGTCTGTAAATATACTATAGTGTTGATATATTTTGCTGGAAATAGACGTCTCATCACATCTCATGTCCCAAATTTTGACTTCAATGTGACACTGCTCTGAGAAATCCATTCTCGCAAAACAAAGCAGTTTTTCATTGAAATGTTACAATATGACTGGTTATGAAGTGGTCACGTGATTATAAAAGAGATGTTTTACATCCCAATAAAAAAAAATAAAACCCGAACTTGCACGTCTTCAGATGTAAACAATCAATGGTGTAGTAATTTCCAACAGCAAATAATCTAACACCCCGCATATACATGCCAATAAAACTACAAAAAAATGCATTCAATTCTTAAATGAATGACAATATGATTGATTGATGTCTACAAAGATGATATTTCACGTTAACACCCACTCATGTCATTTTGTTACACAGTTGGTAGATACTACAACACACTGGATCTACATTATTTAAAATATTCACAGTGTTATTAATGTTTGTTGTATTCATTGTTCTAATCTGATTCACTTGGAACAACAACATATGGTTGGAATGGCACAAATTTAGACTTGTCGTGACATTTAGCTATCCAAATTGGCTTAACAAATATCAGGCTGGAATTGTCAGCTAATGCCTGCAAAGAAAACAAATATAAAATATACAACACTCAATTTAATATTACTTTACAAATCAAGTTTAAATAGAACCAGCTTAATTGTTGCATTAATTTTCTAGTAATTCCATAATTTAAAGGAATATCACATAACGGTAAATTCCATATTTTACCGTCTCTTTTCATTATACTATATTCTAAAATAGGTATTGTATTTATTCAAAGGGAGATTTCATCTTTGAAAAAGATATTTACCTTGAGGAGAACCAACTGAAAAACAGGAAAGGATTCATTTCCCTTGCAATAAGACAAATATATATATTTATTTTTGTCCAATATGGACAGACATAATAATACATGTATTAGGAATTTCATTACTGCTGTTATACATTTTAAGATATACTCATCTGATACTCACATCATCAAAGTTTTGGTCCCACTCTGAGTTGGTGACTACAAAATTAACTTTGTCTGACATGTAATCTTCTAGTTCTCTACAATAATTCAGATTAATGTTTATAGATATATTGTGAGCTAATGTTCACACATGTATACTTCCATCATGTCATTAAAATATAATAAGACATAATAAGGACCCAAACAATATCCCTTCTTTCAGACAATTAGTTAAAACCACAATATATAAAGAGGTGCATATTTATCAATTTCTTACAAAATTATAACAGAAACATTCTTTTCATTGCTATATCTTTACTGCAAGTTTAAATGTTACTAAAAACCTCTCATTTGCCGGAAACAAGCTGGATGAATGCTGGTTAAGTCAAGTTAAAATATCATGTCTGAAATCTTTGTTAATTTATCACAGTGTCTTCAATATCAGAACATTTGTATTCCAAACAAAATAGCTGTCTAAAATGGGTTCAGTATAGAAGAGTTTCACTACAAAACAATTTTCATACAGAAAAAAACTTATATTCCTACACTAGCTAGGACCTTGATTTCTGTCATATGTTATAGTCTTTATTATGTTCAATAATTTGAGGTAAGAGGTTGTTGTTCAATTGTTGATATTGGTGGAATTGTTGACCATTACTTCTTAAACTTACTCTAGGTGAGAGGTGATGGTTCGATTGTTGATATTGGTGAAATTGTTTACCATCATTGTTTAAACTTTCTTTAGGTGAAAGGTGATGGTTCGATTGTTGATATTGGTGAAATTGTTTACCATCATTATTTAAACTTTCTTTAGGTGAGAGGCTGTTGTCTGATTGTTGATATTGGTGAAATTGTTTACCATCATTGTTTAAACTTTCTTTTCATAACTATGTAATGCAGCCTTTTTGTTGACTAACAAGATGAACTGTGAGCTAATGCTCACATATGATACCCCCGCTGTTCTGCAAACAGGAAGTAGGAATCTGACAAGTCAAAAATTACTTCCCACGATATGGGGTACCTATATGAAGCTTGTGACAAAATATCAGATTTCTACCATCAATAGTTGCTGAGAAAAATGCGACGAAAAAGAGCATATATGTTCAATGTGTATAAAAATCAACAAAGTCGGCAAACAGGAAGTAGGAATCTGATGGGCCCAAAAACGCTTCCCACAATATGGGGTACCTACATGAAGCTTGTGACCAAATATCAGATTTCTGCCATCAATAGTTGCTGAGAAAAATGTGACGAAAAATGTGCATATATGGTCAATATGTATAAAAACCAACTAAGTCGGCAAACAGGAAGTAGGAATCTGACGGGTCCAAAAACGCTTCCCACAATATGGGGTACCTACATGAAGCTTGTGACCAAATATCAGAATTCTACCATCAATAGTTGCTGAGAAAAATGCGACGAAAAATATCTTGGGACGGACGGACAGAGGTAAACAGTATACCTCCCTCCCCCTTCGGGGAGCGGGGGTATAAAAATAGAAGCAATTATACTTCTTACCCGTCATAAGCTGTTATATATCTGATCATACTTCTTTTTGTTTTCTCGTTTAATTCTCCATACAAGAGAAAATGTTTCTTCCTGAAGAAGTCTGGAAGTTCTGGAAACCCTGAATCAGAATCAGAATCCCCATTTTTTACATCTGTTTCCTTCTTTGGTGGGGTTTTCTTAGATGACGAAGGTTTATCTTCATCTGTTGAAGCATCATAAATGTCATCATCATCTTTTTTCTTTGGCGTAGTAACTTTGCCTTTTTCTATCTTTGCTTTTACTCTGAATATGAAGAGATGTGAGTTTTTAATTTATGTGCTTGTTTAAAAAATGTCTTCGGTTTTGGAAAACATGATCCAGGCAATGACCAAAATGTACTGGTATTCTAAAACTTTATCCAATGCTGTGGGCTATGTGCAAGATACACCCATACAGTGTCATACGAGTTTGTAATTTATGCGCGTATTAAAAAAAATCTGTTTTTTTTTAATTAAAATATGATCCAGGTAATGACCAAAATGTACTGGTATTCTAAAACTTTATCCAATGCTGTGTGCTATGTGCATGATACACCCATACAGAGTCATACGTGTTTGTAATTTATGTGCGTATTAAAAAAAATCTGTTTTTTTATTAAAATATGATCCAGGTAATGACCAAAATGTACTGGTATTCTAAAACTTTATCCAATGCTGTGGGCTATGTGCATGATACACCCATAAAGAGTGATACGTGTTTGTAATTTATGTGCGTATTAAAAAAAATCTGTTTTTTTATTAAAATATGATCCAGGTAATGACCAAAATGTACTGGTACAGTAAAATCCGCTTATTTGCATACAGCAAATGTCAGAGCATAATATCCATTTATGCGGCGTATTCAATAATACGATAAACGAAATTCCAGCAAGGGGAGATAATGCAGGTTGATCACACAACATGATTCTCAAGACATTACATTGTTTGCCTTAGAGTAAATAAAAGTTTTGCATTGGTATCACTGATATACTGATTTTTATTTATGAAATAAAGAACTAAAAAGGTCCAAGTTGTTTTTTTATTTTCATCTTTCAGCTCTACATCCTTAATGTGTAATATTATCGGCAAGTCAGAAATCATGTGATGATAATTTATTTTTAAACAAATGTTCCCCTGAAAAGTTGTGTTTATTGGCTGTAATGCTTGAATCTATGATAATGTTAAGAATTATACAAAAAAAAACTATTTCCAACATTGAAATAGTGTATTAATTATGAAATATTTCAGCTGTCGTTCTGTTTTGATCTACACGAGGCTACACGACCCCCCACGATGACCAGAATACGAAATGAAGCTTTTAGCAAATTTTCATCAATCTATTTAAATTTGTTCACTCTTCAATTTCCTTGCCAAAAATAAACTATTACTGGTAAATAGAAAATATTTATTAATTAACCAAACATATATGAATAGATTAGAGACTATATTATGTAATCAGTCGATGTCCTGATTCATAACTGACAGATGTAAACAATGAACCAATGATGATAATGCAAACACCACGTGTTGAAACTTTTTTTTTTTTAATTCCACAACCCATTATATAATCGTTTTATTCTTGCAATTCATCATTTCATTGACAAAAATAAACTTTTCAAAAGAAAATATTATTTATAACCTCGATGACCCGCATATATTCTCTTATCCAAACATCCGGGTATTTAATAATAAATTTTTTAGCAATCAATTTTAATCGTTTCATTTTTATAATTTGTCTATTTTATTAACAAAAATAAACTATTGTAAAGAAAATATGACTTATTAGCAAAGTGTATGACTGGATCAGAGACTATATTATGTAACCTGACCATGTCAATAAAAAAAAATGGCGTATGTAAATAACAAGGTGTGCGATATTAAAAAATACGGATGAAAACACATAAATTGACACTACACTGTAGGAATAATGACATTCTTTTCTTTAGAAAGAATAAATACAGCAAGCAAGTTTGTTATACATTTAAATTTCACTCTGAAATCAAAATATGACTAAAACCACGATGTCAACAAACAACATGCTTATCCAACAACGACGCTATCAAAAAAATCAATAAATATCGTTAACTAATGAAATAGAAAATTCAAGAACAACTTTTTTGAATATTTTATTTAATAAAAAATACAATAATGGAGTATGTGAGCTCTTCCAAAGCTGCACTTCCTGTAAAAAATGTAGAAGAATATTCGATTATTACGAAGTTTGACAACTTTTTACCTGAATTTTCCCATCCAAATACCCGATGAATACGCTTATCCGATATTCAAATAAACAGAGGTTTTTTCCTTTAAAACTTAAGAAATGGTTTGGTGTTTTGAAAGAATATCCAATTATCGACAATATTCTTTTATACGATATTCGAATAAGTGGAGTCGACTGTACCATGCAATCATGACCACGACTTTGTGTTGGGACTGTATTGTTGAAAGTTTAAGACAAATTTATGAATTCTTTTTGAAAAAGAGTAATGTTTCTGTTTAAAGATGCATTTAATCTTTAAAGTCAATTAATTTGGATCAGGAAAATGTTGGACACTAATTTTAAGTGTATATCTAATAGCATTACTGAATGCTAATTGAGTGGTTCGATAGAGCAAAAACCTGAGAAGAATCAAAATAAATGTAGAATTATATTTGTGATTTTCGTGACATCGTGTCCTTCAGTACTACTGTTTCCAATGACATCAGTTCTATAAGGTATAACATCGGGTTGTAGAATTTCTTACTCAACTTACACAGGTTTTCAATAATAATCTAGTGCAGATATTAAACTATGTAATAAGACCAGAATTTATAATCATATTACAAACCTAATATGTCAGAGTATGGGTTTTCACAACAGATCTCGGGAGTGACTAAGTTTCTTTTTGTTTCAGACATAAACTTTACCTGTGTAATTGTATATTTATAGGGTCATGTTGTCATGGGAACACAAGCCATATCACCATACCAACAAGTAATAGAGAAGACTAAAACTTTAGCATTTAAATCTCAGATGTTAGCAATGAATATAGAGAAGAAGTTAGGCCTTAAAGCAGATAGTGTAAGTAGTACTTTAATTTAGTTCAGTTATTAGTTTCTTAATCATTGCTTCAGCAATTGTTAGCTATATTCTGACTATTAGACTTTTTATGGAGGGGAGCCTGAACAGTTATTATAACTAAATGGTAAAATTCCCTGGTCTTTGTAAAGGGTGTGAAAACCTTACCACTTAATCTTGATATCTAGACAGGTGTATGGTAAAGATGCCATTTCATATCATAACTTTCTAATAATATTGCAATTGTTAATGTTCATCCTTTTCTACTTATACATGTATGTAATTTATCATATTCATTGTTTTCCAATCCTATTAAATACTTTGTATTATATATTATATTTAGTTCAATATTGGAATGTTATGTTGAATTAATTAATAAAATATGTTTAAACTAATTCATCCTATAATTTGTAAACTAAAATGTGTGATACAAGTCAATGTTTTATTTCCACTTCTTCAGAATTACAGTGTAGATATGCTGTAATTATCTGTTTTATTAAACAATACATTATTATTTTTGTTTACAGACACCAACCCAGTGGGGTCCAGAGTAGTTTACCAAAGAATATCGGTTGTCAGCATCAGTCCATTCTGTCAAGTGTTAATTCAGAACTGATCATATTTCACACGAAAGTGATGACATTAATTAAATATTTAGTGCTTTTTATGCTGTCAATAATAAATTATTCTTCTCGTAATGTTTGTTGTGTTCACTTGCCTTTCTCCTGGATATCACTGAACTATTCGATAATAAACTGGACAGTGTAACATTGGAAACTGTTGGGAAAAATGTTTTGAAAATCTTCTTTGTTTACATATCTGATTGTAAATTAAAGTTAGCCACCACCTCATAACATAATTTAATTATGTGAAAATGTTGATGACATCAATGGCTGTCAAAGTCATCTTATGCAAACCACAGATCCCCAATAAGGACACATGGGTTCCAACTTAAATGTGAAAAATCAATTAAGGACAAATTGTCATGAAATCTCCCCCCCCCCCCTTTTCTCCTAAAAAAAACAAAACAAAACCAAAACACTTTTTGATGCAACATTAATGTGAAAAGGTTTTATTTTTTTTAAAACTACAAATCATCCTCTCCAGAGTTATGGTCAGTTATAATGTAAATTTTCCCTTACCCTAACCATGAGCTGTACATGTATATTTATTGGTAGAATTAAAACCCTACAGTGAAGTTATTAAGTGTGTAAGTGTTTGTATCTAATAATCATGATAATCAACTTATTTACAACAATGAACAAGAGATGATCCACTAACTGTTGATTATTAGTTATATGTACATTGTATATTATTAAACTTTCTTGAGTCAAATGTCTTAAGGGACTGGTGAATTTACTTTGAAAATAGCTGAATATTTAAGTTAAGAAATCAAAACTAAAAGCTACTTCATATGGAGCAGATGTTTATTTATAATTCTCCATGGAAACAATTTGTCTGAGTTAAAGATACATAGGCTTAACTGTAGCAAAACACTAGAAATTACACTTAAATATAAATCTGTATTGAGTAGCAATCCTGTAATTGTTCCTCATCCCACATACCATGATGGTGGTACAGGGGGAGTACAAGAACTTAAAATATTTAAATTGAGACCATAAATGGGAATTATTTTTCTGGAACAAAGAACGAAAAATAAAATAATCATTGATTAATACTGATATCTTTAGTTTATGTAATATTTATTACTCAAAGGTGAACTTGCACCCTAAACACCTGGCACTTATAGAAGTGAATCACATTAAATATGTTATACAGTTTGGTCATTTAATATCATCTTTTTTATTTTTGATGGTATGTCTTCTGCCATTTAACAGCATCGTTTGTGTAATGGTTAGTGCACTAGCCTCAAGTGCGGTAGATATATTGTTTGGACCCGATCGGTCAAACCACAGACTAAAATTGGTATTTCCTGCTTCTCCACTAAGCATGCAGCAATAAAAGAGTAGGAACAATGACTGGTTACCTGTTTACTTGCGGACTGTTGTTTCAGTGAGCTAGCACAATAAAGCCTGTTGGTCTAATATCTCGCCATGATATACTAGTAGCTGAACAAATGCTCACTTGGCATTAAATAATCATTCAGCTTAATTAGATTACAAATCGTATTCTGAGTTTATAATTTAATTTCACATTACACTAAATGATGATGTCCTTTACTAAACAATTCTAATCTTGTATATTATGTTGATCACATCTATCCCATTAAGCTTAAAATAAAGGTCTTATTCATACATTGACCTACACCTAGAAATGGACACTGAGGGCCGGTTATAAATGAAGCATTACCACAAGTGATTATTTCAATGTTCCCAGTGTGAACTTTATATGTAGTAACATTCCAGCAGCACCTGCATATGGAGTATACATATCTCAGTTGACAGGATATTCCAGAGCTTGTGAGTCTTACCATGATTCCTTGATAGAGGGTTGCTGCTACCAAGGAAGCTACTGGACCTAGGGCTCCTAGTGGTTAAGTTTTAGATCATGTGGTGGCCACTATATCTAAGTTAACCGTTATGGAATATCTGTCTACTGGACCTAGGGCTCCTAGTGGTTAAGTTTTAGATCATGCGATGGCCACTATATCTAAGTTAACCGTTACGGAATTATCTGTATACTGGACCTAGGGCTCCTAGTGGTTAAGTTTTAGATCATGCGATGGCCACTATATCTAAGTTAACCGTTACGGAATATCTGTCTCACAAATTGCCACGAATATGCTCCTTTTGTGGTAATCACAATCCAGCCTTTCTTCATTCATGACTTAACTTAGTACCGGGTGTTTCACAAGAGTAATATGATGGCTTCCACTAGTGGAGCATGCACTGCTTTACCCTTCCGGAGCACACGAGTTAACCGCCGGTAGTGGGATTCGTGTTGTTCAATCTTTAGTTTTCTGTGTTGTGTTTTGTAGATCATTGTTTGTCTTTCGGCCATTGTGTGGTCTGTTCTTCTGATTATCACCTTTTGGTTGGTATCTTCAAACTCTGCTTGCTGATTAATGACATCTGAGAATAAAAACAACAATTAAACATTTACTTCAACTGAAAAAAAAAACTAGTACATTCACAGGAATGGCCACAACATAGGTATAAATAAAACAAAACAAAAAGAAATGGAAAAAAACCCAGGGTGAATGCTTGTAGTTAATCTGAGGAGGTGATTGATGGTCATTTACATGTATGACATACTACAAACTCGTGCCAATGACCTTTTCTATGTTACATCCTTTGATAAGTGAAAGCTGGTCTGGTGTCTATTTACATTTATTTATTCAGGAAATGCTTTAAAAAATGATTTGTATGATATTTGTTGTTCATTTATTTTCAATCTGAACTGAAATCAGGCCCCTACTACCACGAAATTTAATTATTAGTGTAGGAGGGGGGTTAGTCAGACTGATTTTATATTATCATTCCTTACATTGTTATCATAACATACAGTTGTATGACTTGGGAGTTTGACAATAGAAATAGCATATCATTGACTACTTCAGTGTTCTCAAGGAAATTACATAGTATAATGATAGCAAGTGGAGAATTAAATAATCTGACGACTGTGACGATCTACTACTACCTTGTACTTAAGGTGTTTGACGGAACATAAAAGTGTCGAAAGTTTTATTATTTCAAGAGTCATTCATACAGAGTAACAATATACAGCATACATTTTCAATGACTTGATATTAAATATTTTTACATATTGTATATCTGATGGTAGTTTAATTATGTCTCTATGATAAAATGAATATTAAAAAGACCATTTGAACATATTTAAATGGCTCCCGTCTTCTTTCCTGGTTCATAACTGTCTTGTATATAAAATATTAATTATGTTTACGGCGAGAATCAAATTATGATACTGTATATTGATGTTGAAATCAACTAACAGCACAAGAAGTCTCTAAATGGCGTGTAGTCGGAAAGAGATGGCGGAAATCTCCGTAAATAGATGGTTAAAAACTAACTTCATGTATATTTTACCTACAAGCAAGACATACTTTTAAGGGAATGGCTTTATATGAAACAGTATGGGGGCGTATGTTATTCTGAATAGTTGTGTTCACTCCCTTTCTTAGTGGTTCGTGTTAAACAATCTTTAGTTTTCTGTGTAGGGGTTCGTTGACCATAGTTTGCCTTTTTGTCATTATATTTACAGCTTCTAGGTACCTCTTCGGTATCTTTAAAAATCATAGTACTCCTCGTGTCTAATAAAACTGAACAAGAAAGATCAAATTATCATCGAGAAGCAAGAGTCGCCAACAATGCAGAATAACACTGGACTCCTTATACATATACAAACAAAAATGTACCATCATTACATACATTATCTAACTGAACTGCAAACATGCGATTGATCTAAAACTTCAACATTGGAACATCTGGGGCATGCTTTATTGTGTCAGAAATCTCTCCTATCAACCCGTAAAGAATCTGCTAATAAACGCAATCTTGTCAAGTTCCTTCTCACACCAAAATATTTGAATTATGGAAAATTATTTTTAACAAAGCAATATTACTATTTGTTCCCTATGATGAACGTTTTTACATACATTGTACTAGCATAACTTTTTTTTTTTAAATCCCATCAAAAGTCTTTTGTTCAGTGGAGTGAGTTACATTTTTTGTCAATATTTTACCAACGGCATTTAATTTTCATTCTATCTTTTGACAAAAAATGTGTGATATAGCGATAAAATTTATTCTCGTGTTTCAAGCATTTTGTCACTGTGAAAGCATTTTAATTTGATAGTTGTTTATAATAGATTAACACTGTATGATTCAATTACCAGTAGCTGTTTACCAGCGGTATAATTCATCAGTAATCGCTGTTTAACTACCGTTACCCATGCACCAAACGATCCTATTAAACGCTTTGATGGATCGATTTTGACGGTAGAAAAATGAATCAACACTTAGGTAACTTGTGCTTATTCATTTTAAACTTGTTCAAATTATATCATTCCATTGGCGCATTATCTTACATGACAAGAGAAAATTGATATAACCAAAAGTAAAAGCATATAATTGCCATTCATACGTCTACATCAATGTTCATTTGTATTGAAATCTTCACTCAATTAAATAGAGATCTTTGGGAACGACCTGTGTCACCCCTTTTGATGGGTACTTATTAAAATAAACTTACTATGTTAGGTTGTCTGGGTTTTCTTTAGAGGGAGGAACAAATTTTGTGTTCCAATGAATTTCATGTCAATGGCGACCTTTGAAGTAGATATTCTAGACCACAGAGACCACAGGCAGTGACGGATAGACCTATTATAATTCAGAAACGCTAAATTGTTCACTGTACATCTTATGTTATCTCTAATAATATGTTGACGAAAATAATTCACAATTTTGTTGTCATTAAAATTGATCTATCTAGCCACTCAATGGAATTACCATTTTAACATTTACCGTGTTCAAATTAAAATAGATTTCGTCAAACGAAATTATGATTTGATTGCACGCTATTTAAACATTAATATTGCGATAAAAAACACCACTGTATTGTGGACGAGTGCTCAAGTTCTAACGGAAAGTCGAGTAAAAGGACGAACCGATAAAAAAAAACTCACGATGGTATGAACAAAAGTATGGAGAAAAGAAACGAACAATACGTCTACTACAAAACCAGGACTTGGACTATGCCAAGGAGGGTCTAACAACTCATATTCCCTTCGTGACACCCGACGTGTACTGAAAGAACGACACGAAGAAAGACAGAACATACACTGTCGGGTTAAATCGTAAATCAATATAGAGACAGACAAACAAGTGATCACATAATAAAGATACAAAAATAAACGAAAACATAAACAAAGACCAAGACAACACTAATGACGAGAAACATTGACACCATAAAAAAACGGGGGTAAACACAGGTGCTCCGATAGTGTTAGCCGTGCCTGTCCCACATGTCACATCTGCCTTGTTACTCAGGGGGAGGGGTGGTGGTCAAAGTCCAAATGAAATAAGAGGAACCGAAAGAGATATCGGTGCAAACAGAGTTATCTGAGAGAAAGGCACCCGGAGACCGTAAAACTGCCGAAATGAGATTTCAATTTAAATATCATGGACCCCTGCGTAAGCAGTCATTTCTCTATCAGAATATTCAGATATGATGGAATATAATATTAATTAAGAAATATAAACTCCGCATGACGGTGATGCTCTAATGTTGCTTGTTTACACAGAACAAGCAAACGGAAGATAAATAAGACAAGCTCCCTTTCATAAGAGATATTGCTGAAAGTGGCGTTGCACTCCCATAAAATTACATAACCTCAAATGATCGAAGTTAGTTAAAACGAAATGTTAGCCTGATTTGTCACTGATAGTTTCTGTTCAAGTGACATTTGGAATGGGAATTGGGGTTGGTTTGATTACTTCTTACTTCTTATATTGGCAAGAATCGTTAAAGGGTTGATTTCTACGATTAAGGAATACTATAAGTTAGAAAGGACACGGGTGTAAATTAACATGACAGACTATAGCTACCCAATTTTACACTTAGACACAAATTAAAGTAATGAAATAGTGTTTTTATTGCTGTTATACATGTCACAGTCACAGTATGGTCTGTAACTTGTACCCTAAAATGAGTGTAAAACGCCACCTGCCCTTGACGGATAATCCTTACTTCTATCGATAATAACTACACGTGGGAATCTCATTCTTTGATGCAGATGACTCTTTTCTAAAATACAAACACTCGCCTAATGCAACTAATAGGCCCAACTAGCAATTAAATCAGAACATTTATATTTCATTCCAAATTGTATTCCTATTTGATGTTCAATACTTGATTCCAACAAATTGATGACCTATGTACTCGGGTCTCCCGCGAAGACCATTAATTTCTTTAACTGTTTATAGCAAATTGATATTAAATAGGTTAGAAGTATCAGATTTGATTTTTTTGGGGTCCTAAGAGTAATTATTTTTAATCAACATATTCTAACCTCCTTAGTTATTAGTCAGATAACAACGATCATTCAACAACTCTTCTGTTGTTCTGTCCATGTTTATGTTCTCATTCATTTTTGTGACAATGCTCCTTGTTTTGAGTGGAGACGGTTTTTGTTTTGTATTGACGTTACAGATCCAATTGTCAGTAACGTTAGAAATATAGATCCTGGTTTGGGGCAGGCATCAAAATTGTGGCGGGATCAAACCCGTTAATATTGTATCCCAATGCCCATAACATTGATGACAAAAAAGTAAATAAAATGAACATATTCACATAAAACCCCAAAAGACCACACACTTTCATAGACAGAATGGGTATTAAACAATGACACTGAGAGCTCGCAGCTAACTAAATACTATTTAGTATAGAATATGTTCACCCTCGTCTTTTAGTGGCGTTCGTGTTGCTCAATCTTAAGTTGTCTGTGTAGTGTTTTAGTGGCGTTCGTGTTGCTCAATCTTAAGTTGTCTGTGTAGTGTTTCAGTGGCGTTTGTGTTGCCCAATCTTAAGTTATCTGTGTAGTGTTTTAGTGGTGTTCGTGTTGCTCAATCTTAAGTTGTCTGTGTAGTGTTTCAGTGGGTTTGTGTTGCTCAATCTTAAGTTGTCTGTGTAGTGTTTTAGTGGTGTTCGTGTTGCTCAATCTTAAGTTGTCTGTGTAGTGTTTTAGTGGCGTTCGTGTTGCTCAATCTTAAGTTGTCTGTGTAGT
>MJUT01023286.1:294197-304255 GCA_002080005.1 Gigantidas platifrons
ACAGTGTGGTAATTTAGAATTGTTCCAACAGTGTGGTAATTTAGAATTGTTCCAACAGTGTGGTATTTTAGAATTGTTCCACCAGTGTGGTAATTTAGAATTGTTCCGACAGTGTGGTAATTTAGAATTGTTCCGACAGTGTGGTAATTAAGAATTGTTCCGACAGTTTGGTAATTTAGAATTGTTCCGACAGTGTGGTAATTTATAATTGTTTCGACAGTGTGGTTATTTAGAATTGTTCCGACAGTTTGGTAATTTAGAATTGTTCCGACAGATTGGTAATTTAGAATTGTTCCGACAGTTTGGTAATAAAGAATTGTTCCGACAGTGTGGTAATTTAGAATTGTTCCCACAGTTTGGTAATTTAGAATTGTTCCGACAGTTTGGTAATTTAGAATTGTTCCGACAGTGTGGTAATTTAGAATTGTTCCGACAGTGTGGTATTCTTTGCTTTTCATTTTATTTATATTTATATATGACCATTGTAAGATAACTGAATACGATCCTGAAAGATGTTAATATAGTAAACAATAGTGTATATCCTACTTCTTCCTGTGAATTATATTTCTGTAACTTTTCTTACATAAACTATCATTGAAGAAAATAGCAAAAGATCTTCCGTAGCTATATCATATCTGATGAATCCTACAGAAGTATTTAACAGAGATTCTTACTGTTACAGTGTTCACTTGACAGTGTATACATCTTTATCATATCAAACCCAATTATTGAAAGCAACCAGCAATGAGGTGTCTATTAATTTACACTTTTAGCACGTTTTCAGTTAATAATTATTTCAGAAGTATTAAAATGATGTTTTTTTTTTACTTGGGACATCTGTCTTACTTAAAGTTAAATAAGACATTGGTGAATACTATCTATATTTTTCTAATTTAGAATTTGAACGAATTTAAATTCTAAATTGAATTATCGTAATTATCTAACATTTATTAGGGTGTATCAAAACACGATTTGATTAGCTGAACTTTGAAAGTGCATATAATGCAGTGAAAAGTACAATAAAGAATTTTTGGCAACCTCGTTCACAACGATACAACACGTATATGTTATAAGCGACCTTTAAAATCTGAAGACGAGCAGACGTTCTTAGCTTCTTTAACAGTCACGAGGTTTTAAGTAGGCGGAGTCAAATGTGAACCTGCAGTCCACTGTCTGTTTCGCTAATGTGTAAAAACATGGATTATTAACTTTTTCATTTAAGTTTGTTAAGAAAATGAAAAGAAAAAAATTTATGGAATTATTCTGAATTTAATATTGAAAATGGGATAAATTTGAGTTATCTTCACTACTTATTAAAAGGATTTAATTTGGAAAAAAATATTGTTAATTTTGATTTAATTCGTGTTAACAAAAAGTGACAAAATGTGTACGTCTATATGATAGATATAATGTACCATGTATTTACAGCTAATATTGACATTCAATATAATCGTATATAGTATAGTTAACTCTGAAGACAGGAACAAAAGAAGTAAGTCTATGTAACATATATCATAATTGTTGTATAATGTCTGTACGACAACCATTATAGTTTGTTTTACACACAAATAGTGCCTTACAAAACTGTTTTAATTTATTTTGTCTCGCACGTTTTAACCGCATCGACGGAAAATATTAAAACAGAGGAAATAACAAAAAAATAATACATGGTAATTGATGTTCTATTTCATCTTAAAAAGTAAAGGATATAAAGACAATCAATATTTTCATTTTGTAGTTTATAAATTGAAATACCTGTTCATGGTACCATTCGTTCCAATCTAAAATTAAAATATTACTGACTTATTTTTTAACGAGTCGTCTCAATACGAAGAACATTATTGTACGTAGCACAACAACATAAATCATAAAACTTTACTCAAAAGACTAATATATAGCAGTCCTACCTATAATAGTGTGACATGTTAGAGAAGAAAATTAGAAATCGTCACGGTATCTTTTATGTTTAGGCTATTTACAACAGCTTTGTACAAACCATATTTAAAGTAATTACAAACCTGGAATGTTGGCTATCAATGACATCATTTAGTTGTTTATTATATTCACAATCTTAACACTTTAGCATAAATAATTCCCAAACCTTTAATTAGTATCCTGAGAAAATGTCCTTTTGTACAGTAGGCGTAACACTACATAAAAGAGATGTAAAAACTATTCTCACAAAAATTTCAAAGGATAAATATCTTGTTCTAATTAGTATACAGAGACAGGAGGTGTCAACAAGTTCTGTCCCTTGTTTATGGTCGACAATGATGGGGTAACAGAACTAAAGTCATACTATGTTACAATGATAACCAATAATTAGTCGCTATAGGAGAGATAGATTCACAGACCTCCAGTGTTTTATTGTAACATGCCTGTGTAAATCAGACATCTATATTCTTAGATAATTTTATGTTCTAAATAAAATCTCACACAACAAGTAAATCTAACCCCAAACTTGGCACTACTTCTACACACCGTAGATGGTGCTATAATTCTAGACAAGGTGTAACACTACAAAATCAGGGTATTAATAAAAGATTATAAAAAAAAACATGAGAATATAAAGATATTCATTTCATTGACAATATTTCCTCGACGTACAAAATTGGAGTACACTATTAACATATTTAAGCCTTTCTCCCTATAAATGATAGCTATGGCCCCAGGAGGAAGTGAATGTTAAAAGTCTGATTTGATATTGGCAATAAAACTACAATTTTCTGACCCGACTATTTATTTATATGTTCCACTACCGATTTAAGTCTTATTATCTGTTACTACACTGATATCCTTAATTTCATTATAGATTAGTTCTCTGAAAAAACGTGTTAAAATATTGAGAAGAAGCAAATGTTTAGTTTCAGGGATGATAGCTATCGGTATAAAATGTTGACACGTTATAAGTGCTTTGGTTCTGTCCCATTAGCAATAAATACCTGTGAAAAATATTACAAAAATAATAAAATATACGCAATTTATAACTTATTTTATATACATGTACTTATTTTCGCCAGTGGCTTTAACAGTAATGAAGAATAACATATATTTTTATAGTTTAGAACGACACTAAGACTACATTACGTTTTTTTTAAAAGCAGTGATATTTTGTAAAAATAAATCAGACCGGTATTTAAGACAAAACATGATTATTTTCTAATAATATATATTTTGTAATAGTGGGGTTCGTGTTGCTCGATCTTTAGTTGTCTATGCAGTGTTTTGTAGATCATTGTTTGTCCCTATTCTTTCGGTCACTGTGCTGTCTGTCTTCTTTGATTTACGGCTTGTGATTACCCCTTTGGTATCTTTAAAGTCTTATTTCTGAATTCACACCTATTCATATATTACCAATATAGACATTTTTTTTCTTCCGATTCGGTGATTATTTACATCTCATCCATCCAACTATCCAAAATGAGCTTGGAATAATGGATAATACTGAGTCAAAAGTCTGCTTCTTACCTTAACTTTCACCTTGAAATCGTCAACGGAGTAGGATTAAAAGCAAAACTATACGAAAACGTAATGACTTCTATTTTTCCAATAGTCAACTTCTCTTTTCGCCAGTATCAATATTCCAGCATCTTGGAGCTTACATTTCACAAATCGAACGTTATTCTAAGGATTGTACACAGTGATTTTCTGGGTAGAGCTCAACTGCCGACACACAAAAGCTACACAAACAAGTCCTAGTATAAAGTACATTTCTGCGGTCAAGACTCATCATTACGATCTGGTCGAACGTTACGAATTATCTATATCTCAAATGACATTGGATCTTTTCCCTTTCACGTATATTTATTCTTTCCTCTAGCACCGACATGACTATTACCAGACTTTAGATATGAGCAACACGACGGGTGTCTTATAAGAAGCAGGACCTGTTTACCCTCCAGGGGCACATGGGTTCACCATCGTTTATTGGTGGGATCCATGTTGCTCATCGTTTTCTGTGTTGTGTTTGATTTAACTTGGGTATTTCTTCGTCCTGTGTTATGTGTGCTCAATGTTGCCAGCGTCTCCAGATTGTCTATTCTTGATTGTCCCTTCGGTTCGTCTCCAGATTGTCTATTCTTAATTGTCCCTTCGGTTTCTCTAACGGTTATTTCTATTCATGAATAATCTGTTAAAATTCACACATTTATTCAAGAAATATTATGCCTTCTATTTTGCAATATCCAGTAATTAGTCAGACTTTCAAGAACAATTCATTAATGTTCTTAAATCCATTCTGTAATAATTCAATCATCTAGCCAAGGAACATCAATTCATGGATATGGCTTAGTAATTCTGACTTTCATTACAGGAACATATGACTTCCAGTATTACTAGTCTGAACTAATTCAGACATATGTCCATTAAATATTATTCATTCCTTTCAGTGATATCCCTATTAAGACATATATTCAAGGAATTTTATGATTCATATTCATTACTGTTCCGTAATTCCTCATGCGCTCTTTCCATGAAAATCATGCACTAAATTCTGTCATAATGTAGACATTAATTCAAGGAACATTATGCGTTCGATTCTTTGCTATTGTTTAATAATGCAGACTTATATTATCATTTAGTGATTTTCGTCATTTGATGTTCTTTTTAACCTGTCAAATAGAGAACCACCAAGGTCCTGATCGTATGGTAGTTGAGTTACTATCTACCCATTACCTATTAAGTCAGCGAATTCGATTCCAGGTCATGGCTAAAATTACTAATTGCTAATGACAGATAGACATTTTTCTCCGATTTTCATCACATTAAAACATGGCAACAAGTTTCCAACATTACAATGCTACGTAGATCAACCATTCATGTTGATACTCTGGAAACATATTCATAAGCTGTCACATCGTAATTCTACTTGGTATTATGGAAGCATGGCAACAACTAGTTGAGACATAGTAATCACGTGTATTAATCATTAAAGAGACGACCATGCACATTGGGAACATGATGAATACAAGGTGTCACATAGTAATTCCACGTGTAGATTGGTACATTGGTACATTGGAAATATGGCGAATGCAAGGTGTCACATAGTAATTCCACGTGTACATTGGTACATTGGAAATATGGCGAATACAAGGTGTCACATAGTAATTCCACGTGTACATTGGTACATTGGAAATATGGCCGCAACCAGTCCAGTAATAAAATGAAAAACAAAAAATACCACACTTTCGGAACAGTTCCAAAATAAAATAGCAAAATCGCAAAAAGAGACAAATCGATACCCCAATTAATAAATGAAAAACACAGAATTGTGCACTATCGAGACAGTTCCAAAATCCAATAGAAAAAATATAGAAAGAGACAAATATGTAACCCTACTACGTAAATCAACATGACAATTCATATAATTTCTGAATGATGATAAGATGATTTTACCTTTCGAAATGTTTAGGAGGTGATAGAAATTTGTCAGTAAAGAGTTGTCTCTATTAACACATCACATCACGATAAGGCTAATCAAAAAGGGATGAAATATTAATTAGAGAACAAACTTTCAAAAAAACCTACCTCAGTGTCTCGGAGTGTTTTATCAATTGACAAGATGCTGATTATATTTATTAAACAGACGAAATTTTATTTATAAAAACGCATATGTTGCACATACCATTGTCTTAAGCTGTTAAAAATTATGAAAAGAAATACACGGTTACGTGATAAAAATTGTGTTGTCTGTCCTTCGATTTACGGATTCTGATTACCCCTTTGGTATCTTCAAACTCATCGTAACATCAAATGTAAATACACATTTTAAGTAAATCTTTTTTTTTTAGCTCTAAGTCGCAATAAATCGTACATGATAACATATTCTCAAAAGTTGAACTCTATGAGAATCACTACTTTGATGTTTAAGGGTTTTCTTTACAACTAATAGATCAATTTTAAACCCCAATTTCAATCAGATTTAAATATGCAAAAATATAAATGGCAAAAAATGAAAAGTTATTCTTAGCTTAAAAACTCAAAAGTTGTTTTCGTAAAAAGAGGATATAAACCAATATTACAAATGTATATAGAATATTGTGTTAAATACTAATAGGCCCCCAATACGTAACAGGGTCAACAATGGTCATTGGTATAGTATTTTAATCTATTAAGAAGATTTGACCTGTTATTTCAAGGTCTGCATCTTTAATTAAGCGTGTAGGACTTAAATACGTAGGGTGTGAATTATAGATAGGTGGGATCCTAGCCCCAGGGATAAATAGTTATCATATCACTATAGTCTATCAAGTATTTATCCCCCAAGCACAAGTCTGGTAAAGCACTTTAATACTGTATTTTCTTCTATTCAATGAAGCATGCTTTTTGTTTCATACTTTTACAGTTTGCTTGGTTTAAGTCTCATCCTGAGGCAGCCATGTGGTATTAACGAACAGTATTTTGAATATATACAATGTTTAATTTATATTTGACAAGCTTTGTTTTCTTACGGGTAAATCGGATCATTTACACTCTATCATATTAATGATAGAAAAACGTAGATTATCACAAAACGTTTACTTTACTGCTTACAATAATAAAGATAGTTTAGGAGTTTAAAATAGTTTTGTATTTTCCTTCTTTAATGTTGATATTGTAAAAATGATTATTTTAACCATGTGACAGTTGCTTGTTTATATTTGAATTTTCACATTATAGATGATTCTTAATTCATAAGTAACCTCAATTTGAAAATACATGTTACCTAAAGTATGGCCAGTTTTACGTTCTCATTTGTTACTGTAGATGACTTCAGAATATTATACTTATGACAGCTGCTCGATCTCAACATCTATGTCTTCATGCTTTGCCTACATTTGTGTTTTTTTCATGTTGTTACTTGCTGGAATTTTTCACAATAACTGATAAAATGTACGACCAATTGTGTTTGGTTAACATTGAATTGGCAGTCATTTCAGTAATAAATTAATGTACATGCTTTATTACCATCTGTAGAAAAAATAGACATCTGATTTAGTCCACACTACACGTTTCTGGAACACACTTCAGGTACACTTATAGCCAATGGATTTGGAAACCAAATAATTTAAAAGACCTTTAGGGCAGGAAAACCAGCATAGCCAAAATCTGCTAAGGTTCGATAATAGATATATCTAAATATATATATAAAATAAATGCAGAATTATTATTCATCGTCTTTGAAATAACTAACAACGCATGTTTCTTAACGTTGTTGAATAGTTAATTTCATGCCATTTTACCAATGTTATTTTTTGTGGTTGGTATTGTGTCCTCTTGATTTTATGTTTAATTTATAATAATTTATTTCCAACAAAGACTTTTGGCAATGTTTCTTTGTATTCTTATCTTACCATTATGTTAACTCAGAATTTCAATATTTTCTAAACATCGCCTGGGAGTTGTAATGGCAAACTCGAAGAAGATCGTGGGTTCAATCTACAGTCTGGTGAAACTAAAGACTATGATATAGACATTTTCAGCCACTGGTATTTGCTGCTTGTCCACTCATTAGGTTTCCATGGACTAGCAGTACAACAGTCGTACCAGTCATACAAAACAGGCATCATCATTATGTAATCGTATAATGACTTGTTCTTTCCGTGATATAGGAAACATTTTCTTAATTGGCCTAAATCTCATTTACTCACTTATCCATCGTAATGGTACCAAATCATAGTTCATTCCATTATATTTCATAATTATGAGAAGACTGCATGCTTTTGTGTAATATCTCTGAATCCCTAAATTAAAAGCTGTGCATCCCGTATTAACAACCATGGGAAGTAGTGCTTTCAATAAACTGTGCTGTTTTCCGGTCCTGTCTGTATCGAAATTTTGTCCAACAAGTGCTTCATGATAAAAACGTGACTTCTTGTATAACAAAACCCCAAATCATGCATTCAATGTTTATACAAATGATATTGCACATAGGAAGTATTTCACTTATAGGTTTTCCTACAATTGACCAACAATATTTGTTATATGAACTCGAGATATTAAACCTAGGACAAAGAAAGTCCCCATAAAATTGTTTACCTATAAGTCGACACAGTCATTTCAAATTAAAGTTGAAAATAGACTTAATGTTCTTATATAGCACATATTATATTTTCAACTGAATAAGGAACAAAATGAATAACCAGTATATAAAGACATAAAGACGTGGTAATTTGTAAGAATTATCTATCTATTAATCATTCCGATTGTGTCTTTTTCTTCCGTTTGTCTACAAAACTCGCCATTTAATGATGTTTATATCGGAAAACCCTTAAGAAATAGAGACATCTGTAGAAGAATCTGAAGGATAAACATAATAATAAGTTTTTAATATTAATTGTCAATGTGTTAGGCCCTACAACATAACCAAGTATTCCTGTCATCAGTATAATTACTGACAGTAGTAGACATTTCTTTTCACTGAAGATTTCTTTAGTAAATGATTCCATACAAATCACAAAAAATATAAAGAATAAGATATATGCACCACCACACACATATATATAATTGTGTATTGCGTTAAATATATTGTTGTATGTTGTCGGCAATCTTATATTCTCGATATGTAAAACTGAATAAATTGTAAATACCACCGGCTCTTCTATAACTATCCTAAATAAAACTATTAACAAAGCGTAGATATTCAATAATAATACTGATTTGGCTGTTGTATATATACTAACGTATAAACTAAGCATTTTGTTTTACAAAGAACTGAATTAATTATAAAAATTTCAACAGGCATTTGAAACAATAATTCAGTATTATCGTCTCGATCAGTATTGTTGATGGAGGAAACCAGAATACCGGGAGAACATCACTAATGACAAACTTTATAGCATAATGTTATATCCTATAGTTTTGTTTTAACATTTTATACATGCATATAAACCCAAAATAATTGTATACAAAGCATTAATAGAGACTAAATATGAACGAAAACGACAGAAAAATACTTCTAGAGATATAATTTGGCTCTTTGAATCTTTTTAACCAATCATAAATCGCTTGGTGTCTTTAATTTCCTTGCTTCGTACATGCACTTCTTCAATAAAACGTGGCGTGATTAAACTGTCTTTGTGGGCACAAATCGGCCCTCTTAGTGAAATGATGCAGTCATCCAAGGACTTTCTACAAAGAATTCAACAAGCATCCATTTTAACTTCTTGTCATTCTGTACAACAATTATTTGAAGTATACTCAAAATAGCATTTATAAAATAATTTCGTTGGTATAGTTACTATATGTTTACATTTTTTTTTAAATGACTATAAAATAAAAAACAAATATTACGACACTATCGGAAAATCTCCAAAATCCAATAACAAAAATCATGGTAAGAGGCAAAATTGTTTATTTGTTCTAATAAGAGTTTATGAACACTTTTATTAATTTCTGTTCTTCTACAACAAGTTGATTAAAAATGCTGCAGTTATACATTTAAGTTAATTGAAAAATCATCAATGTTATTTTAAAATTGAAGATCAGAATTTTGAATCAAAAGTAAAATTATTAGGAGTGACATAAAAAACCCATTTTTATGCACAACCTGCACAACAGAGACAAATTATTATAATTATAGTTATGCTTGTTTCAGAACCATTTATCTTATTTTTACAATTTGTATTTTGCATTACGTATGTTTGCGAAATAAAATATGATGAAACAAGCAACAATGCAAAAGAAAGAAAACATTTGACAAGTCTGGAACTCCGCTCCCAGGTGGTAGTTAACAATTAAAGGATGCCTTATTTAGTTCTACTTTTATCTAAATGTTATAGAATTTCTCTGAACCTGTTGTTTTTTCTTCTATTCTGCATACTAGTTTGGCCTATATGTGTTTTACGTTCTGAGTTGTTCCGTGTTGTGATGTCCGTTACGAAAACGATGTTCGATTCGTCTTTGCCTCCAGTTGTTTGTAGGAGGATCCATGTCTTATTTATGTTATTTGTATTTGTTTTCATATGGTAGTGTCCTACACATCTTGTGTTGTGTTTATGTTTTGTTTGTCTTCGTCTTGTGTACCCTATGTTGTCAGTTTCTCTGGATTGTTTATGTTTTGTTTGTCTTCGTCTTGTGTA
>MJUT01023286.1:317118-329363 GCA_002080005.1 Gigantidas platifrons
ATAAATTCAATGATATTATTTATGGAGACGAGTTTAAATTTATTTTCTGTATATATATATTTGAGCTATTAATGAAGAATGTCATGTATCTCTAAACAGGACCGAGACAAAAAGGATGACTTCATATTGCTCAACACTAGTGGAGTCGTAACTGCTTATCCTTCCGGGGCACCTGAGTTCACCTTTGGGTTTTAGTGGGTTCGTGTTACTCGATCTTTAGTTTTATGTGTATGTTTTGTAGATGGTTGTTTGGCTTTTTGTCCTTTTGGCCATTGTGTTGTCTGTCCTGATTTACTGATTCTGATTACCTCCCTTTGGTATCTTCAAGCTCTTACCCTTACTCCATGTCCGTCCTAAGATGACATTGGTAATTCGCCTTTACTGATCTCTGTGTCTACAAATGATTTTAATGCGTAAATTCTAATTTAATGTACACCACAAAACCCTACACCATGGAGTCATGACACCTATATATACTAATAAATAATTACCTCCATTATCTATTTAGTAAAACGATAAATGAATGTTATAATGATTATTAAAGGTATTATTATAATGCCTACAATGAATTACCCTTCTTCATTCCTTCTTGTAACCAGTGAATACTGGACATATTAGAATTGAAGATGATTGAATGTTTTTGTTGTAACATTAGGTGTATTGTAGTATTATAAATACCCGGTAAGTATTGCCAATAAATATATTTTTTTGTATAAAAGCATTCCTCAGAATGTGTTGTTCAATTCAGAGTGTTTATATCTTAAACCATTTGACAATAGAGGGGTAAAGCCGTTTGCAGCTAATGTTACATATATAACAAATCTTAACTGTTGTTATTACATATATTCATTGTTTTATGCCAAAATAAATTCAATGATATTATTTATGGAGACGAGTTTAAATTTATTTTCTGTATATATATATATTTGAGCCATTAATGAAGAATGTCATGTATCTCTGAACAGGACCGAGACAAAAAGGATGACTTCATATTGCTCAACACTGCTTATCCTTCCGGGGCACCTGAGTTCACCCCCGGTTTTTAGTGGGTTCGTGTTACTTGATCTTTAGTTTTATGTGTATGTTTTGTAGATGGTTGTTTGGCTTTTTGTCCTTTTGGCCATTGTGTTGTCTGTCCTGATTTACTGATTCTGATTACCTCCCTTTGGTGCCTCTTGTATATAATTTCCCTGTGTTTATTCTTGGCCATGCCTCCCTGTGTTTATTCTTGGCCATGCCTCCCTGTGTTTATTCTTGGCCATGCCTCCCTGTGTGTGGTGTATTTTCGTAGTGCATTTGATAACCTGTGATTGTGGAATATTCACGCGGCAAATGCAAATATTTGTTTGGTTTAATTCTGGGATCAATTGTGTACCTTTGCTTGTTGCTAGCAATACTAACATTATTCCACTGGTATCTCATTGAATGACATATATCTTAGAACATTTGATTGATAATCGTTGGTTAGTTATATTCCTTTGTTTATTGACAACAATATAATTTGTTTATTGTCATCCATATTAATCGTAGGCCAGTTTTATTCTTTGTTTATTGTCAACAATATAATCGTAGGCCAGTTTTATTCTTTGTTTATTGACAACCATATAATCGGAGGCCAGTTTTCTTCCGTTGTTTATTGTCAACAATATAATCGGAGGACAGTTGTATTCCTTTGTTTATTGTCAACCATATAATCGTAGGCCAGTATTATTCCTTTGTTTATTGTCAACCATATAATCGTAGGCCAGTTTTATTCTTTGTTTATTGTCAACCATATAATCGTAGGCCAGTATTATTCCTTTGTTTATTGTCAACAATATAATCGTAGGCCAGTTTTATTCTTTGTTTATTGACAACCATATAATCGGAGGCCAGTTTTCTTCCTTTGTTTATTGTCAACAATATAATCGGAGGACAGTTGTATTCCTTTGTTTATTGTCAACCATATAATCGTAGGCCAGTTCTATTCCTTTGTTTATTGACAACCATATAATCGTAGGCCAGTTGTATTCCTTTGTTTATTGTCAACCATATAATCGTAGGCCAGTTCTATTCCTTTGTTTATTGACAACCATATAATCGTAGGCCAGTTCTATTCCTTTGTTTATTGTTAACAATACTACTCACAGTGACCCGTGACCCAGATTACGTGACGGGTTAAACTGTCGAAACATAACATTTATTATATAACATTTATTTAACTGTAAAATTCACCCCCTTTTTTCCCTTTTTTCTTGTTTAAATCAATGATCAACAATATTCCAGAATCAAACAAATGAATAAATATAACATAGCATCTTCCCTTTACATTGTCAAGATTCTATATTTATAAACTATTGTCCAAGATAAAACAACAATCTTCTGCATCAATTTTCCCCGCGAAAAATGGATTAGTCTATTTAAAGTAGGGTCTTAGCCCTCTAATAAAAATAGTGTTCTATATTCGGTATAGCTTATTAGGATTAAACCATGCATAGGTTATAACATAACATGTTCAAAATATGTGCAAGAAGTGAAAAAAGGGTGTATTTTACATTAATCGATGGATTTCAGCAACTTATAACATCCTTTTTCACCCCACTGAAACACATATGGGAAATTCCGAAATTCCAGCGTTTGAGGTGCCCAAAGGGTAAATTCTTGTAAACACCGGCCTCTTTCAATTAAATTTGAAAGATTTTTTGTCATTGCAACCCCGTTCACAGTTGCCCAACAGGAGTCCACGGGTCGTCCACGTGTCACAGTTTAGAATAATCCTTCAGTTAATCCTTCAGGACCTTACAGTACCCCGTGACCCACATTAGCACGACTCACCAATATTTTCTGAATAATGTTGTTTAATAATCGTAGGCCAGTTCAGTTCTATTCCTTTGTTTATTGTTAACAATATAATCGTAGGCCAGTTTTATTCCTTTGTTTATTGTTAACAATATAATCGGAGGCCAGTTTTATTCCTTTGTTTATTGTTAACAATAGAAACGTAAAATAATTAATTTACAAGATCGTCTTTATCTGCACACAAAGATGATACGTCGGACTGAAAGCTGTTCTTATCTGTAACGTTCAGATAAACATAGAATACAAAACCGATTCGGACAGGGGAGTAAGAAAACTTTGAAGATAACAAGGGTCAGAAACCGTAAATCAAAGGACAGACAATACAATGACTATAAGAAAAAGGCCACACAATGATCTACAAAACAACACACACAAAATTAAAACACTGAGCAACACGAACTCCACAAAAAAATCTTTAGATAATAATTTTTACTATATTTTATCACATATTTATCAAGAGAATGATCACACTTGTGAATATTGAGTGTACATTTGTTAATACCTGACTAAGCAACAATTTAGAGAGTGGACTAAAGAACAAATTAGCTAAAACCTCATTGATGTTACAATGCTGAACATGTAAAGATGATTAGATTAGTTTTGATGGAGCATACAACATTTACGACATCGTTATGACAACCCATGTCTCGTTTGCAGTCTAGTAGAACAAAACTGTCAAAACATACATACAATCTATTGTTTATTTTGAATACAAGTACACAATGTAAGATATTACAGAACATCATTTAAAAACTAATTACTTCATCTTAAGATGAAAGGGAATATCAGAAGTATGTAAAGCTACGTATAATAACTTTTGTTTAGTGAGAAAATTTAGGATTATTAATAAATTGGAAAAGTAATTCCTTATTAAAAATAATGTATCTGATTTATATAGTAAGTACCACTTATTGAATAATTAGATAGGAAATATTAGTTCATAATAAATATATCTATGTTAGATTTAAAAACAGATAAAATGATTATTAATGGTTACTGAATTGATATTGATAAATAGGGTGATCAACAAATATAATGCATCTACATTCATGGAATCTCGTATGAGAATTCAACAATTCTTTCTTTGACTGTAGAACACGAAACACACATTGTGTACGGAATGTATTCTCGAAAGAAAGTTGATACTTACAAAGAATAAAACTACACAAGAGGATAATGCTATGATTACGGAAATGGCGTATTCATTGAATTTGTTTTGTGTTGTTGAATAAAACTGTTGTTAAACTTGTACTGAGTATCGTCTATAAGCTGAGTATACCCAATTTAATTTGCTGAATTTACATCAAAACAAACGTGGACTACCTAAACAGATGGAGATATACATATGGGGAATAAGCTGGATTTATTTCAATACTTAGTACTGAAAATTCATAACTATAATGTTAGCATTTTGTTTGATTTGTATTAAAGAACAATCATATTAAAGAACAATCATTCAAAATTTTAAAAATAAATGTAATACATATTGGTTACCACTTAAACCCTGTGTCATAGTTTAGTTTAAACGTATTTTATTTGTCACGAAATAACAAATTGGATAGGACACAAGTACTACGTACTGACGAGGTCTTCTCCTATATACAATTTTACAACAATACTAGGCATGCAAAATGAACATAGTTTTAACTATTACTGATATTTAGACGTTTATACCAAAATTTGAAAGATGGAAGGAGAGTAAGAATAGTAAAGATTTGAGAGAAAGAAAAACGGTTAGAAGGAGAGTAAGAATACTAAAGAACATTGATAACAATACAATGATTGAATTGATGTGGATTTGTTGAAAAAAATAATAAATGTATTCATTGAACAATCAGCAACCGTTCTGACTTTCTTATATAGTCAAACACTTTCTTTAATACATGTTCATTCTGTTCATTTGTAAGGATTGAGTTACCGAAAATTAGCAGATTAAGATCCAAATGGCAATCATTAGGTAACCAATCCAGACAATTTAGTAGATCATTACGAATTCCATTGTACAGGGGGCATTCAAAGAAGTAATGGTAAGAATCTTCTCGAATGGCACCGCAGCTACAGGATGGGTTAGATATTATATTAACTTTAAACAGATCATAGTTTAAAAATGTTGCCGAACATCTAAACTGGGTAAGCATTATATTCAATTTACGTGGACCATACGAGTAATATTTCGGAATATTTACACTATATTATATAGGATTTTGACAATTTATTTAGTTCACGTTTAAAATGGGGCAAAGATCCAACGTTCCTTATGGACAAGTCCAAGTTTTTTCACTGAATAGGACCCGATAGCCAAATATTTATCCCCATTCCATACTATTTGCATTGAAAATCATAAATATACCCCGCAAGGTAAATATCTCGTGCTTTATGTATTCTCCCCTGACGATTTTGGTCGAAAATCCAATTTTAAATTTCTGTGGACACATGAAGAAAACTGCGATATACAAATAATTACAAAGCTACTCAAATGAAGGATATATTTGTATTTGTTGCACCGGACTCAATCTTTAAGATATACATTTCTGTTTACCTTTGCGCGGCAAGTAGTTTTAATTTCCAGACTGTTTTAGATAACATATGAAATGGTGATACCGATATATTTACTTCCGTCATCAAGAAAGTATATGGAAAAAAAAATTACAATGTACTTGAATTTTATCTTTTGAAAAAATACATTTTACTCGTATCCAACCAGTATCCTTATTTTGGTATTAATTGTTAGCCTGAAAGTTTGGTAAAAACTGTTTTCTGATCTATAATTAGCAATACTATTGTACTACCTAAGAAGTACAGGGTAAAATAAAGCAATCGAAAAAAATAGCCATATACCAATGAAGTAGTATCATCTTCTACAGACACCCGTGCGAAGCATAGTGTCTTTTTAAATACTTCGCAGCATGTTCTGTTATTTTGAATCATATATATGAAACAAAAGTAGCTTACGACGCTACTTTTATTTACAAGCTGAGGGGTATGGTGTTTAACGCCACATTCAACAATTTTTCACTATATCATGGCGGTCAGTTTTATTACAAATTGAACGAGTACTTAGTTTAATACATTGTTATTTAAAACTACAATTTAGAAAATATTAAAATTAGTGAAATTTGCCACGATATTGGGCAAATATGATGTTATAAAAGAATTATCAAGCCAGCTTGTATAGTCTTTGTAGTGTTGGCTGTTGTTGGGTGTTATAGACTATGCTTATTATTTTTTTTTATTAAAAAATACAATTGTTCATATGACATTGATAATCGCCATATTCTATGGCTATACTATAGATCTAACAAGTCTGTAAGATAAAAAAAAGTGCTTGAAAGAAGACAATAAATCTATTTTACAAACTGTTGAAACTGCATGCTTTGTAGGTAGCAACGGCTCATTAACACAACAATTTGTAGAAAAGAATAAACAAACGTATATATACATTAGAACATTAAAGAGAATCGAAGAGATCTATTAATACTAGTTACAGATGGCATACTGATCAATTACTACCAGACTTACATTGTAATACTGTCACAGACACAGGAAAAACATATTTAGTAGAAAACTTTGTGGGTTGACAAATGTGGCAGACCTACAGAATACAAATATGGTAGACCTACACAACATGCACGAATATTTAATCCACGGTACATGTATTAAACATTAACCGTAGAATAACGAAGCCCATAGGAAAGATTTATTATGGACGACATAGTCCACAGTTTACTTGAATGATATGCAACTTAATTATAAAGAAACGAATCAGAACCAGTCCAATTATCCCTTCTACCAATTTCAATCGGAGATTAGAAATCCGGTATATTGCTGGGGTAATTCCGGTTATAACTCCCAATTTGGTATTGCCTGTCACTTATTGTTCGGAACATTTTCCACAAAGAAGGAAAAAAGACAATACATTTTTTCGCCATACTGTCCCCTTCCCCCCCCCCCTGACTGACAGACAAATCTTGTGAACATGTAACAGAGAGAACACGACAGACTAGACACTGTGAAACAACATAGTATTTATGTGTTACTAGACCTGAGCAGGTGGTTGTTGAAGAATGTTGCAAAAGAAATGATATCAACATCTACATTCAATGGTAAAATAATCTTTGCCATGGCTCTTAACAAACGGTGTCGACCATGACTATTGATAATGAACCAACAGTAAATGACGTCATTACATGATCTGAAACCACAAAACTGCAAACTCGAAGCTTCATTTTTATGTTTTATTTATATTATCTCAGCTGATAGTTGTTAATAGACTGACAATCAATCAACTATTTAATGTATTTTGATAAACTCACATGATCTTTGTCCGGTACAAATGTACTGACCACTTAGCATATCAGTAATTAATAAAATGTCATAATATTTCAAAGCTGTGTTTTATCCATTCATGTCACATAGTTTAATTATAAAACATATATAAAACTTAAGTTACTTATACGTGTAATTGGTTATAAAATCCAGCAGCATAGGATAGATAGTTATTGTTTGTCTATAGTGGATTACAACACATATTGACTATATGAGGAACATGGAGGGTGTCTTATGGGAGTCATGGGCTGCTTGCCTTCGCCGGTGTCTGGGTTCACCCCCGGTTTTTAGTGGGGTCCGCATTGCTCATCTTTTTAGTTTTCTGTGTTGTGTTTTTAGTGGGGTCCGTATTGCTCATCTTTTTAGTTTTCTGTGTTGTGTTTTTAGTGAGGTCCGCATTGCTCATCTTTTTAGTTTTCTGTGTTGTGTTTTTAGTGGGGTCCGCATTGCTCATCTTTTTAGTTTTCTGTGTTGTGTTTTAGTGAGGTCCGCATTGCTCATCTTTTTAGTTTTCTGTGTTGTGTTTTTGGTGGGGTCCGCATTGCTCATCTTTTTAGTTTTCTGTGTTGTGTTTTTTGTTTTGTTTATTTTCGTCCTGTGTCTTGTTTGCCCAATGTAGTCAGTTCTCTAGATTGTTTTCTCTAACCTTTATCCTTAAATAATATGATATTTTAACAATTGTAGCTTTTGATGTCGGTCAATAGATGTTTTGTCGACCTTATCTAAAGGCTATAATTGTATAATATAAACCAACTGGTCAAGGTACAACTGTTACAGAAATTGAAACGTATTTGTTAATGGAGAATAAGTATATTTAATATGAATTTGATAAGTAACAACTCATTTAGACGACATGTAAGATTTATAAGAAATAACGTCTTTTTTTATTTGTTATGTTACTTTAGAAATTTAAGCGGACAAGGCTATTTGTGTGCCTTAATTTCTAAAAACTTTAAATAACGTTGCATTTTATTTTGCAAATGTTGAAAAATTCAAAACAACAGCCATACTAATAAGTATTTCATAAAGTTGATTGTTTTGCAATAGGTGGACGTTACTGGTACCAGTCAGTTGGTCTATGTTTTGCAAAAGTTGACCGTTTCCAAAAGGTTGCCAAGTCATATCCATCAGGATTCTCTTGTGCAGAAGTTTATTGTTTTCCAGAAGGCTGACATTATTATTCTACAATTTTTTGTACAATGACTTTATTTGGTGTAAAAGTTGTTCTTTTTCCAGATTGTTTACACCAATCATTTTGTATAAATAACAATAATCTTAGGTCGTCGGTACCCGGAGGATGAGATACCATTACACTGTATCAATATCTTATGACAGGTGATGAATGAACCTGATTGCTATCGAGTATATTTAAATTTTACATATCAATAAATTGTATATTACATACTATGGCTAAATTGATTGGTGATTATCTTTCTTCAACGTAGTTTGACATTTATCAGTAAATTTTGTTCATTTTGAGTTAAATTCTAATTAAATCTAGTGGTAATCTCATGTGTTATTGAAAATGTTACATGGAAATACAAGTTTGAAACAGAATAAAATACATAAAAGAAGTATACTTTGAGATAAAACGAATTCTTCTTTTATTATTAGTAGACATCTAAGGGTATCAAAGATAACAGAATTTATATCAGAAAACAAATGTATCTATCAGATAAAAGCTATTAGAAGTATGTTTATCGAACTGGAGAATTATGATTATACTATCTCAAGTGACTTACATCTTAATGAATCGATTCTAAGAAAAATACAGAATTGCCTTATCTTTTAATAAAAATCTTTTTTTTGATTTAATCGTTGCCAATTTTAATAGAAAACAGGGTGAAAATGTAAATAACTACTGCATCGTTTCTACTGAAGCACAAACTTCCAAGACGGAAAAAATCGGGAGTTCCTCAAGAAGAAAGTAAAAAAAAAACGACGAGTCTTTGAAGTACGCCTGGCAATTACTTGGATTTTTTCTAAGTTTAGCAGTGGTAATGAGTGCTTAGACTTTCCGTGCTACGATACGTTTAATTAAATTCCCGTTGAAATGCTCCATCATCACAAAGAAGATGTCTTAATTGACGAGATAATATCCCTTATTTTATCATCTGTCCCCACTTGAAAAAAACCCTCAACTAGTCATTAAGCAGTCATCTTCATAACATATCAACATATTATTCAACTGAACAACGAAATAGTGTGGCAAATTAGCTTCATTGATGAGCAGTATGTCACAACAATTAAGGACTACGATTTAGCTGGCATAACACACAACGACATACATGTATTTGGTTTACAATCATAGTCATAAGATTATTTCATGGGTGTCGCCTTAATTTTGTAAAAAAAATTGTAAGGGACCATCCAATGACCATTCATGTTCAGTTTCGGTTCAGTCATGTTTGTAGATCCCAAGAAAAAAATGTTCATTCATTTTCTTATAGTGTCGCCATCGATACATTCGATAAAAACTAAGTCTTAAGTTGGTGGCCATCTTGGATTTCCGATGCACACAAAAAAAACAACTTTGGGATAGAGGGATCATCCACATGTTTTTATTGTTAGTGCCAAGCGGCTCTTAAAAGCAAATACTGGCACATGACTATCTACGTGACAACAAATAGCTCACCTGACATTTCGGTTTAAGCTTATGGTGTTTAACACCACTTTCAACAATATTTCAGTTATATCGTAGTGGTCAGTTTTATTAGTGGAGGAAACCAGAGTACCCGGAAAAAAACCACTGACCTGCCGCAAGTCACTGATAAACTTGCATGTGAGCTTAAAATGGAGACAGTTAAAATAAATCATATCGTATATTCTGTTTGTTTGAGTGTATCACAATATAAGACTCTATTAGTAGAGTTTTTATTAGTATGGGTGTAATTTTCCTCTCTCATATATACCCCATTTTCATTCTATGCAGACTAATGACTATGCGATTTCCATTTTTGGCTACAGAATATCATCATTACGTAAGAAACTCGAAAACCTTTAAATAACAAAAATATATACAGATGAAAATATTCAAATGAATACTCAATATGTAAAATCCTTTTTTACTAATAAGATAAAATTCATACAATATGCAATCTACTTAGTAGGTGATAGAAAATAACATAGAAATAAACTGTCTATGAATTTTATTAACATAATGGTTAGAAACAGAGATAAAATGTTTAAAACCTCACACAAACACTGATTAATAACATGTGACCATAATTCAATAAATGATGCAGCATATGCTTTAAACATGTAAATATAAGCCACAGATAATTACAATGTGTCTATGAAAATATATTAGTATATTGCAATTCATGCAATTTTTCTGATATGAGCTCAGTATTTGTTGCATGCATGTGCATTTTAACGGGATTTGTTTTTGGTTTTAACTGGCGACAGACGAAAGTTGACTAATAATAATAATAATAATAATAATAATAACATAGAGAACTCGAAGCGTTTTTTGGAATAACCTTCATCATAATATTATACACTAAAAGTCAAAAGATTAGAAAGCCAATTAATTAAAAATCGTTCGGATCAAACAAACTAGGGCTATACCAAATCAGCTAAGATAACCAATTTCTGAGGGAGAATATTAATTTTTAGTAATATGCACATTCTTTATGAATTACAAATTTCAATAATAAATACATCTAATAATCTATGTCAGTGGTGAAACACTGACTACTGAAACATCAGTCTGGTCTATCATCAATCCCTTCTGATCGTCAATTTGCAATATATGAACACACCTTAAAGGATAAATAACAATTAAAGAAAACTAGTTTAATTATTTGGAGAAATAATGGTGTAATCTATATAATAATTTTGTTTTTCAGCCATAGGTTGTTCGAGTGGATGTATTCGCTGTTCGGAAGTCAATGGATGTATAACATGTAGACCACGCTTGTTTTTATATTTGGACCGAATAGGCATGCGACAGATAGGTCATTGTACACACACCTGTCCCCCGGGATATTTCGGAGTCCGGCATGAGGACTATAGCATATGTAATAGTAAGTAAAATAAAATATTTTCGGGGAAAAAGATGCTTCTGGATTTATGGAAATGCATTATATTGTTATCTCAAATACTTTTTTTTCTATAAAGATTTGAATCCGGTAGTCACATCAGCAAAACGAGTTTACACCAATGACATTTCATTACAAGCATCACAGAGACATGAGCGGTAGTTGTACATTGGTACATCACACCATACCGTAAAGCAATATATAGCCTGATTCCAAACATCAAGCAGTCAAAGAGTTGTAGCTGTTTGTGCTGTACCAATAGTCAGGAACATCACATTATACCGTAGAGCTATGAACATATTGATACCAAACATCAAAATCTGCCACGAGTTTTTGTTGTAGTTGTTTGTGCTGTACCAATAGTCAGGAACATCACATTATACCGTAGAGCTATGAACATATTGATACCAAACATCAAAATCTGCCATGAGTTTTTACATCAGCCAAAACTGAAGCCGAAGGGAGAGGATAGTACGACTTAGTCTGTGAAGATAAATGGATACAGACACCTACTAAGCTGTGATTTATAGTTACTTACAAATATACTACATTAAGTGTTGTATTAAATGCAGATATAAGAGTACATAAAACCAGAATGGTGATTAGTAACTAGTCTGGTAATACATAGTGCAGATAAAGCTTGCACTAAACATCAAACAAACGAGACTACTGGCATAAAACTATAATAATGTACATTTGTATTGCATTCATTATTTGCATGTAGTTGATACAGGTTGTACTACGAAACACGGGTTTGGTATGTAGTTGATATACAGGTTGTACTACGAAGCACGGGTTTGGTATGTAGTTGATATACAGGTTGTACTACGAAGCACGGGTTTGGTATGTAGTTGATATACAGGTTGTACTACGAAGCACGGGTTTGGTATGTAGTTGATATACAGGTTGTACTACGAAGCACGGGTTTGGTATGTAGTTGATATACGAAGCACGGGTTTGGTATGTAGTTGATATACAGGTTGTACTACGAAGCACGGGTTAATTGGTATGTAGTTGATATACAGGTTGTACTACGAA
>MJUT01023286.1:332134-348294 GCA_002080005.1 Gigantidas platifrons
TTACAATCGTATGTGTATTCACCGTTGCACAACAAGGGACGTAACCAACACACTTATAGTTTTGCAAAAGTAGTTCCAGCGGGAAAAAACTGGTATTTCACATGTGAAATACCGGAATTTATTTCACGGATAAATCCCCATAATTCACACCTATCTATATAATAAAATAAAACAATCACTGTCTTCTGTTTCAGTAAATGTGAGTGTTATTGACTTTTGAAAAATTAAGATATTCCCCTCGCCCTTCGGGCTCAGTGAATATCTGTTTTCACAAAAGTCAATAACACTGCACATTTACCTCAACAAAAGACAGTAATTGTATAATATTTAATGACATATGACACTTACCATTTAATGAAACGTTTCACCTCCAATTGTTTTCCCAAAGCTACGTTTTTTGACAGTTTGTTGCTTGAAATAATTTTAAAAACTATCACGAAACGTGTACTTTTTTAGGAAACGGACTAATATAAGCGTTACACTTGTTTCTGAATCCTATGTTTTATTGTATTATGGAAAAAAAGTTTATGTTATTTATCAATAAAATATGTTTAAATTAAAAGTATGCTTTATTTTGCTTACCCTTTCGCGATAAAGCTTTATGCCGGTTTGTTGGCAATGATTAGCAATATAAGTGCTCTTCAGTTTGGGATCCATACACAGCAGAGAACAATTATAAACTTGAAAAAGTACAAAGGAGAGCCGCTCTATATGTCTGCCATCGCTACCATAACACAAGTAGTGTCACAGAAATGATGGACGATCTGATCTGGCCTACACTAGGAACGTCGTACAAAAACCAGACTGATTTACTTCTTCAAAATTTCAAACAATAAAATAGAAATACCGTATACAGAAATACTTATATCAAATCAATCAAAAACCAGAACTTCACACTCAAAAACATTTAGACAACTTCCTTGCAAAAAAAGACAGCTTTAAATATTCTTTCTTTTGTAATACAATACCGGATTGGAATAAACTCCCTGCAACCATACTTAGCAAATAGTGACAGTGTCAAATCTTTTAAGGAGAAACTAACACACGAAGTACTCATTAAGACATATCCTCAGCTTTGTTAAACTAAAGCTCTGTTTTTATCTTATACACACAAAAAAAAAACCCACAAAAAATTGTAAAATATAAATTGTAAAAATATAGGAACTTTGAGTTAAATTTCTGTGTATATATTTTTTTTCAAAATTTGTAAGCGTAGGCATGCGCCGGAAAATAATGCTCAGTATGTTGAGCGCTTTTCCGTAAATAAAGAAAAAGAAGAAGTTACTCAATAACAGGCTTTCAACAAAACTTGAAAACATGACATTTGTATTGCTTATGTCCTCCTAGAAAACGTTATTTCATGCTTTTGTCCTCTTACTTATCAGAATGGAAAATAAGAAATAAAAACAAATTGTATAGCGCACAGTTGACCTCTTATCTACCTGCTTCGTAAAACATGTATATTTCTTGATATAAAAATATGATTACCTTCCATTTGTGTTCTCCTTAAAAAAATGTTTTTAAATTTAAGTAGACGTGTCTGTGCATAATACAATAAGTCATGCACGTGTAACGTTATGTTAAAACCGTTTCAAAAATACCAGATTAAATTAAAACAATATTAATAAAACTAGATTATTTCAGATGTAAAAATGTTTTTCTCTATTTACATTGTATATGTACCATTTATTTAGCCTACAGCTTATTTCTATTGTATGCTTTCCAGTGACTAGTGTATACTTGCCTTTTTTCAGAATGTCAGATAGAGCATTGTGCTGCATGTTTTAGTAATAGTTTCTGTACCCAGTGTAGACGACCATTCATAGCATACCGAGGTCGATGTACCGATAGCTGTCCAGAAGGATTGCACTATGCTAATTATTCAAAAGACTGTCGTCTGCTTGGTAATATTTTATATTCCATTGTAAATTGTTGAGTGGTGGTTTCATTTGAACAATTACTGTTTACTTTGAGAGTGTCTAACCATGATTGTAACTGTATGGCGTTATCCTAACATTTTGTTAAGAATGCTGTCCTTTTATAGAAATATAGTATTGTCAAGTTTTGCTTTGTCAACCAATAGAAAATTCAAAATCACCGAACCCTTTCAACTTTCTGTTTAGTATTTTAGTTAAAGAAAATCCACTTCATCACTCCATTGTCGACATTGAAAACGAATTTTTACCATATTTAGTGTCTGTCCTACAATGTTGTAAAAAAGTAAAAATATTTGATCATACATGATGTAAAGTCGTATTGGGATTTGCAGTCCTAATGTATGTTATCTTCTGTTACAGTTGACTGTATGGCTGGACCGTGGTCATCATGGACACCTTGTGCCAGAAATGGTCAGACTTGTGGGTACAAATACGGAATAACAACCAGGTCACGAGAAATACTAGAATTCCCGTCACCTAATGGTGCTACTTGTCCCTCATTGGTCGAAAACAGATGTTGTAGAATGGAAATGAGGCACTGCGCAGGTACACTTTACGTCATATAACATGAGAACACCAAGGTACAATCGAACATATTAACAAACGAGACAAAAATACACGATGGGTGACAAATGTGGAGCAGTAACAGTTTACCTTTTCAGAGCATCTTAGTTCATCGGTGTTTAGTAGGGTTCGTGTTGCTTGATCTTTAGTTTTCTGTGTGTCTCTTTTCTTTTGGCTATTATATTGTCTGTCCTTCAATTTACGAATTCTAATAATACCAAGTCGGTCAGGAATGTTTTTTGGAATAAGATATGTCGGGTAAGACTGGTATACAACACACACTACACTACTGCCACGGAGCAACCCTATTATGGGTCTTCTTGCTTACATTCGTGTGCTTGGCGAAGTAAATAACAATTTAGTATGGTTTTCTCCCAAACTGGGGATCTAACAGAAATCTAAACGAGCAAGCAATTCATTAGGGGTAGTTTAATATTAAAAAGGAAAAAACAATATCGCGGACAAAATGTTTCATATACCATATATCTGAATAAATATGGGATAAACTAAAAAATATGCATGGATGATCAGGAAAACTACCATACTTTTGTAAAACATATACATACAGGACAAAACAATATTGAGTGTACATAAAGGCTGGGATATTTGATCTTAAAATTAACAACACATGGCTAGAATTATAGGTTGAAATAACATCTACTTTTCTAAATTTTATACATCATAACCATTATTATTGTTTCATTCTAAACTTACTAGCATGCCTGATTTACTCAATACTTTTTGCTAACATTTTTGCTATATCATCTACTAGCAAACACACGTGTTGTAGAATTACAGTGTATAGCTATGCTTCTTTTCAGAATAGTATAATAGATCCAATTTAACTGTTAACACTAAATTTCTAACTGTTGTTCAAATAACGAAAACAAATCACTATATATTTAACAAATTCTGAAAAGATTCTAAATGCATTAAATATTGTCTTCCCGCGGTTTTTCTAATTAATGAAGCATGAAATAAAAATTAGTTTTAGAATATGCATGTTTTATGAACTGTAACAGTAATGCTACATTAATTTGTATTACAAAGGTTATTATAAATAACTTGTATAAAAATTAATATTCAGTTATAATACCAACGGAAGCCAAAGTCACATACAACATTTTTTAAAATTTCAAATTAAAACCAGCAAGAGCTTGTAAAAGTTGATATTCGACAATAGGCTATCATTGGTCACAGTATATATCGGAATAATAATAAAAACATTCAGAAATAACGCATCTAACTTCTGGCTACCGTTATTTCAAAGATTCAATTTATATGGATAAAGTGGAAACAGATACATGTTATCTTAACATGTCAATTTATATGGATAAAGTGGAAACAGATACATGTTATCTTAACATGTACAAACATTTTTGTACAAAATCGTGAAATGACTATCACTACTCAGGGGCGGATTCAAGGGGGGCGCACCCCACCTAAAATTGGAAAAAATATGATTTTTTTTTGCGTAAAATCGTGATTTTTCACACGAAATACCCCAAAAATGTTCGCGCCCCCCTCCGCTCGGCGCGATTCTTTTAAGTACGCCCCCCTAACTTGAAATCCTGGATCCGCCCCTGCTACTGGTGGATTATTAGTCATGCAGAGTATCATCCACCCAGTAGTAAGTGTTTCTGCATTGACACGGTTAATTAGATATATTTATTATTGTAAGTAATAGTTCCTTAAGCATATAATTATTATCAAAACTAAGGTTCTCTCACGCATAGAACTTAGCGGAGATTTACTAGCCTGTTTAGGCCTGTGTTTTCTACCATAGACTTTTATTTGACTTTCCAATCATTTGAGTACCTGATGAAGGTTATTCCAGAAACGCGTCGTGCGCACTAAATTAGACATCCACGATTTGAACCTTAACCCGCACAGATTAACCAATCATCTACAAACGTGTTTATATGTGACTATGGCTGTTTGGTTTTAAATTAAGACAATATTTAATGTATATTTCCAGATTTTCTGAATAACAAGTCCGAATTTACAAAGTGGAAATCCCTTTCTAAAAACGACAGAAAAATACTTCGTCGGCAATACAAACGTTGGAGAAGAAGAAGAAAGCATAAAAACAGACAGAAACATAGGAAGAGGAATAGGAAGAATGAAACCAGAAAAGGGAATAAAAAGAGAAATAAAAAGAAAAATAGATTAAAAAATAAACGAAAAAGACGATTAAGGCGACGAAAGGAAGCATGGAAAGTGTTCTGTGGAAACGGAATTGTGTTTAACGACTTAAATTCAATCCCTTTGTTGGACTAGCGGACCATTACAACTTAATTCACTGCTTCAATAAGATTAAACAATGTCCATTCTATCTTCCATGCAAAAAACAAGTTGTAACACCAGATTTGTCTTCAAGATTTCAATGTTCTTATATGATATCAACAAGTAATGACAACTTGTTTTTATAATCTTAGGAACATATAATATTACCAAAAATCTGATGGATTATATATAATTACTGTATGTAGAGAAGTTATACTCTATACCATCGTCGGTAACATCACGGAGAGAGGAACGTATCGGAATCAACCGTGGGTTACCGACGATGACTCTATACATGCTCACATGAAATAATTCATCAATCTAGTCTCATACTAAATTATTTTCAGACTAAGAATATACAGTCAAACCTGCCTTTAAGGGAACCTTTATATAACAAATCACTGTCTATAAAGGACATTCCCATTTCTCCATTAATGAATAGTCCGTATAATTTTAACCTGTACATAAAGGGCAACTGCTCATAAAGGGCATATTTTCAGGTTCCCTTGTGTGGCCTCTATATACAGGTTTGACTATCTTGACCACCTTTTTGCCATATCATTAGTTTATTTGTAGAGGTGTTTTGAGAACAGTGTATATAACATATTAAAGGAATGTATATTTTTAACAGATTATACACATGTTTTGATGACGTCAGTAACGTCTGGAGAGGGCCAATGTTCTGCTGACAACAACTGACATCCAGAGAATATTGTTTGTATATATTTGAAGAACCATTTTCTTTATTGTTATGTTTGTAAATTATTGACACCATTGTCTTCTAATTGTTTATGTTTTATGTTAACATGATTGAAGAAACCAAGGACGTATATTGAACATCCTTGAAGAAACCAAGTTTTTATTACACAAATTAAGTAATTCTGAATTGACCAATCACTGATTATTATTTTTGATATGAACAAAATGCTTGGAGATGAAGTCAAGCAGAATCCTCTGCATTCTACATAGACTTCAATGCAAATTAATCATTATATAATCCATCAACAGAAGTTATATCAGGTTACAATTCCTTGGTTAAATGGTAATTAAACTTCACCTCTAGTTCTGGTCCACACTAATTCACATTTCTATATTGTTTCCATACAACTTATATGATTGATTTATTTTATTTTATAAAAATAAAATTCAAATAATTCATTGTAATATATGTACAGTTCCAATGATGTCGGCTGGCATCATCTTAAATGATCAAATGCAAGGATGTCCAGATAAGACAACATTAAATGTAATATTATTAAGTGCCTTTATAGTGAAAATCTTTTCTTTTTACAAAAAAAATAATCATGAAAGTTGTTAAGATGATGTAAACAATCTATTAAGAACTATATATTTATAAAAACTGGGATCAAATTCTCTGGAATGGTATGTAAATACCTATAATAGAGATATTACAAAATGAACACAGTACCCAAAATCATGTGATGTTTTAAGAAAAAGCGATCCTGAAGAGTGTAAATTGATATCGCTACAAACAGATTATAAACATTTTATTTAGTTATAACAATTAATTCGTTCTTATATAGTCAATTAATATTTGTTTATTTAATGAATGAAACTATTCTAACAATTAATGAGTTATGATTCGTAGTCTTCTTTAAGAAGTGTCACCTCAAAGGTTAGCATTTGTATACACACATATCTACTTAAGGCTCCTAGTTGCAATATCAATCAATAATTCGTTAAGGAATACAATATACTGTACAGTTTCTGACCATTATACTGTGATCATAAACTGTAAATATGGACTGTATAAAATGTAAATCAAATATAGGGTTAGGGTGAATGGTGTTTAATGGCACTTTCAATAATATTTCAGTTAAATCATGGCAGTCAGTTTTATTGCTGGAGGAAACTGGAGTACTCTGATATTTTTTCCCCAATATTCACATTCTGATATAGGAATGATTTCCGAAGTATTGAGTGTTTGTACTGATTACCCTGGGTCAAACACATATGCTGGATTCTAGGTTATTCATGGTTAACTTTACACATGTGATATTAATTATTCAGTCTGGTTTTATTGCTTGTACAAGGTCTGGTTTTGTAGATAATTTCCTTTTTAGGAATAAGTTCAGTAATATCATGCTATATGAATATATCATTTGATTTTGTCTGAGGTTCAACATTTGTACTTAAAAAACTAATTTGTTCAAACTATTTATATTCAAAATGTAATAAAATATTCTTTATGGTTACATCAAAATAAATATTTATGAAAAGAATGTTTAAAGGAAAAGACCAGTCAGTTGAAAAGTTGTTTTAATTCAATTAATTATAACTTGTTATTCGTAAATAACTTATTATTTAAAAAAAAACACCTTTATTAACATTAATATACCCAATTAAAAATATGAATATTTGGAATTTCCTGTCGTAGTGTAAGCGGCCATGACACCTCTTCATGTGACGTCACTCAGCCGTATCATGTTAGTTGAATAAATAACATGTATCTGACTCTTTCCAACATCGTGCCCGTTTGGTTATGTTTTAATATCAGATCAACTGCAATACAATGTTTATAAATGTATATCGTTCTAATTTTGTTCTTAATATTCCCATCCCATGTTACATTTTCATAAAACAAAGGAGTTTATTTGTATCGGGGGAGGAGAGTTCTACGTATAATTTCATGTTTTACGTGATTGGCCGTAGGTTAAATAACTGTAATTTTTAACTCGTTTTGGGCTTACACATGTTTTTTTCTTTTTTGTCCCCAATGCTGTCATACTTTCCCGTGTTTTTCGAGGTCACTGATCGATGATCATTGTGTTGACAGGTAGTCCTGTCCGGATCCGTAATTACACACAAAAAATCTTCTCACTCTTTCCCTTCGTTACTTAGTGCAATAAAATGCTTAACATAAGTCATAATGATTTTGTAAATTTCAAAAGATAAATATATACCACGTTATTTTACGATTTACATAATTTTTAATGAAAAAATTGCAACTGATCAATGCTGATATAATATACGATACTGATTGCGTGACGTAACGGGAAGGTATAATCCGAGAATGGACGCCCCTTTTCAGGCTTTTGTCTCCTCCACATTGGAGAGTTTTGAAAAATGGCGATCCCCATTATTTGGTGCAACAGGCAACTTCAATGACCAAATTCTACCTTATGGTATACTATCTTTAACATTCATTAACACAAATGTCTTTTTTTTACTGTCATTTAAATTTTCACTCTAACTTGTCAAGACCATGGCCTTTTCCTTTAAACAGTGATGGTCATCGATCCACCAATATCAGCAAAACGAACAATCACCACCCACCTCAACTCATTGAACACAACAAAAAAGATGATGACATAGACATTGGAAATCCAAGTCCTGGCCTGGGACAGGCACAAAAATAACTGTATTGACCAAATGATAAACATATTACAGAATTTAAGTACATAAAAAAATATTGTTCATTGATGAGTTTTAACAATAATTCTGTGACATCAGTCATTTTAAATATATTGTTGTTTATGATTAAAATTATGACCAACCAATTAAGATTATTGTCAATAAAATTAAATCTTCAATCTTAGCTTCTGTTGTTTCTATTTGTATTTTACACCCAGTCATCTGTAAAACAAGTGCTTTAAGTAAGATTCGATCAAAAAGTTATTTATAACTAAACAGGTTTTCAAATATTCTACAACAAGTCATTTGAATGCAACAATAAATGACAAACAATATGAACAGACTGTTGTTGCTGTAGTATTGTTTTTACATATTTTATGGATTACAATTACTTACAGTTTAATCTAATTTCAACAATATATCAGCTATATAATAATGGTCAGATTTATATAAATTGTGGAAACTGGAGTACATGGAGAACACCACTAACATTCATATGCCATTGGCAATTTTTTTTTACAAGAGATTGTGTTGAGTACATCTCGTCACAGTCAAATGTCAACTCTCAAAGGTTAATGAATGTTTCACATCTCAATTGTCATCTTGTTTGAACTATGGTAGAACCCAAAAAATAATTCCCAACTTTTATTTTGTTATAAGGTCACTGTGCTAAAATGACAGAATTGTTCAATCAAGTAGAATAACATGGAAAACAAAAAAAAATACCACACCATCAGAACAGTTCCTAAATCTAATAGAAAAATACCACACTGTCAGAACAGTTCCAAAATCTAATAGAAAAACAAAAAATACCACACTGTCAGAACAGTTCCTAAATCTAATAGAAAAATACCACACCATCAGAACAGTTCCTAAATCTAATAGAAAAATACCACACCATCAGAACAGTTCCAAAATCTAATAGAAAAATACCACACTGTCAGAACAGTTCCTAAATCTAATAGAAAAATACCACACTGTCAGAACAGCTCCAAAATCTAATAGAAAAATACCACACTGTCAGAACAGCTCCAAAATCTAATAGAAAAACAAAAAAATACCACACTGTCAGAACAGCTCCAAAATCTAATAGAAAAACAAAAAAATACCACACTGTCAGAACAGCTCTAAAATCTAATAGAGAAATACCACACTGTCAGAACAGTTCCTAAATCTAATAGAAAAATACCACACTGTCAGAACAGTTCCTAAATCTAATAGAAAAATACCACACTGTCAGAACAGTTCCTAAATCTAATAGAAAAAGACCACACTGTCAGAACAGCTCCAAACTCTAATAGAAAAATATCACACTGTCAGAACAGCTCCAAAATCTAATAGAGAAATACCACACTGTCAGAACAGTTCCTAAATCTAATAGAGAAATACCACACTGTCAGAACAGTTCCTAAATCTAATAGAAAAATACCACACTGTCAGAACAGTTCCTAAATCTAATAGAAAAATACCACACTGTCAGAACAGTTCCTAAATCTAATAGAAAAATACCATACTGTCAGAACAGTTCCTAAATCTATTAGAGAAATCTTAGAAAGAGGTGAAATAAAAGTTATGGCATGAATTCTGTTGTGACCACGACAATGAGTCAACTACAACTACACACCCATATTGTAATAAAAATATAAGTCATTCATCCTTGTTTTTTAAATATTTATTAAAAATATACAATCATTATTGTCTGGCTTATCTAACACACCATACTCTCACCTAGTAAGTTTTTACTCTCAATCATGACTCAGATCAATATTTATTCCTTTGTATTGTTACTAGTTACTAGAACATGGTGCACATCATTTATAAATATTAATTTCAGCAATGCTATTCTTTCTTGGCTTGATATACCATAAACACTAGCATTAGTTTTTAGAAAGATCTTCAAAATGTTGATGACACCTTGTCACATAATAATTAATGTACTACAAATCATAGATTCACATAAATAACACCTCACTGCATTTAACATAAATCATAACTTTCACATAAATCCTTGCCACAAGTAACATAAATCATAACTTTCACATAAACCCTCGTCACATGTAACATAAATCATAACTTTCACATAAACCCTCGTCACATGTAGCATAAATCATAACTTTCACATAAACCCTCGTCACATGTAAAATAAATCATAACTTTCACATAAACCCTTGTCACATGTAACATAAATCATAACTTCACAAAACACCTCGCCTTGTGTTCCAGAGATAATAGCTTCAAATATCCCTTTGTCTGATGTGCCATATATCATAGCTTCACATAACACCTCACCTTTGCATAATAGATCATACCTTTCATGTGAAACTTTACCTCAGGTATCATAAATCATAGCTTTCACATGATATATCACCTCATGAACCATGATTCATAGCTTCACATAACACATCACCTCAGTAACATATATCATAGCTTTCACGAGATATATCACCTCATGAGCCATGATTCATAGCTTCACATAACACATCACCTCAGTAACATATATCATAGCTTTCACGAGATATATCACCTCATGAGCCATGAGTTGTACCTTCACATAACATATCACCTTAGTAACATATATCATAGCTTTCACATGATATATCACCTCATGAGCCATGAGTTGTACCTTCACATAACACATCACCTCAGTAACATATATCATAGCTTTCACATGATATATCACCTCATGAACCATAAGTCATAGTTTCACAGTTTACACTTCACCTCATGTACCATAAATCATAGATTTAACTGTAGAATAAGGATCAGGTTCCATGTGTGTCTTCAGTGAATTAAAACATTCCTCAGCTAATTTTTTCTGATGCTTACACCCAGACAATACCATTTCTCCAAAAAGGTACACACCCATTGCCTGGAATAATAGTAAATTCTATTAAATAGCATATTTTTTTCTAGGCAAAAACATATGCAAAAGATAATCATCTATCAGCTTTGACAACTGTAAAACTGGTACATTTTGTTGTACAAGCATTAGGTTGTAATTGTTAATGGTGCTACAGCTGGGTAACAGTCAGTTTTTCAATGGTCAATCAAATCGAGTGACATGGTTGTATTATTGAACGGATCAAAATTGTAAACAAGGAATTCCAATTCCGACATAACAATTTCACCCATTTTATATAATATATTCCCCACATTTTTTTCAACTTTTTTGTTGAGCAAACAGTAGACAGAAGTTTGTTGATGAGTACATGTCAAATTTGATGACAACTGGCTTCAATTGAAAGCCCCTGTAATATCCATCTAGGATATCGGTGTAGAAGCCTTAAAGCTGTTGCAAACAAAATCCTGTAAAGTATTACTATGGTTACCTGGTGATGAAGGAGAAAATATTTCAGATCGTTGTAAAATTTCTGTAGCTTATGCTTAATAACCAGTTCACACCATCTATGTTGTACCTGAAACAATCAAAATACTTTTGAAATCTAATTGCAGGTTAATGCAGAACAAACAATTCACTAATATCTGGGAAACATTAGGTTCCAGAGTGTAAACATATTAATTAATGCATAAATTACAATTGTCATGGAGGCTCAGTAGCCACCATTGTATAGGGTAGTGATAGATCATCCAGCAGGTGGGTTCTGCTGAATTGAAATGCCTGTTTTCTTGGAAATTTTATTTATCACTAGGAGAAATTAATAAGAAATATTCTGAAAAATAGCATTCTGATGGTAAATAAAATTCTGAAACTGCATCTATATGGTTATTGGTTGGTGATTTCCATCTGTGGTGGTAAAAATGTGATACAACATTGTGTGATTTACGGGAGGTTATAGTAGTATATCCTGAATACTACGCTTTACTGTATCAATAAAAATGACTGTCATAACATATCTGAAATATTGTTAGTCATCAGTCATCAAAAATCAAAGGCATTTAGAAACAAGTGATAGGACTTATTGTAATCTGTTTCCTTAAAAATATTCCTTCAACATTTAATAGAAAGATGAGAGCAATTTCTAAAAATTAGATTCTTTTAAACACTTACATCTGCATTTAGCTCCATCAGATTGTACTTATTTCTTAAGTAAGTAAGAAGATGAGGTGGAATCTTGTCATCTTCTAGTAGTAACTCTAACAGGTAAACCAGTTGTAAGGGAGATAACTACAAATACAACAGTGAAGGGAGATAACTACAAATAAAACAATAGGGTTCAATATCAAGTACCTTTAACAGGTACATCAGTTGTAAGGGAGATAACTACAAATAAAACAATGAGGTTCAATATCAAGTACTTTTAAAAGGTAAACCAGTTGTAATGGAGATAACTACAAATAAAACAATGAGGGGAGATATCAAGTACTTCTAACAAGTACACCGGTTGTAAGGGAGATAGCTACTGATAAAACTAGACATCATCGAGATGGAATCCATCTCTGTGGGCCCCGCCATAAATAACTTGTGATAAAAAATTTGTAAGGACAGACTGATGTTAACCTCAGTAATAAAACACTTTTGGAGATAATTGATTCATTTGAAAAGTATAAAGTTTCAAGATCAATAGTTGATTTTTTCCCTGTATCGCCTAGCTTTGCCCTGCTGGATTTAGTGTTGTATCTATGAATCAAGTAATACCAATCCATCAAGTGGTTTCAGAGAAGAAGATGAAAATGTGAAAAGTTAACAGTTTGTTACGTAAAATCATTAATTTGACCTTGAGGTCAAAGTTCAAGGTCAAAGGTCACCAACAATGGTACGCGACACATCGTATGGAGGTGGTCTACCTACATGCCAAATATGAAAAGCCTATCTTGAACGACAAAAAAGTTACAGCCCGGACACGATTTGTTATGGATGCAGGAACCGATTTGACCTTGAGGTCAAAATTCAAGATCAATGGTCACCAACAATAGTACACGACACATCATCTGGAGGTGGTCTACTTACATGCCATATATGAAAAGCCTGTCTTGAACGACAAAAAAGTTACAGCCCGGACACGATTTGTTATGGACACAAGGATCGATTTGACCTTGAGGTCAAAATTCAAGGTCAAAGGTCACCAACAATGGTACGTGACACATCGTCTGGAGGTGGTCTACCTACATGCCAAATATGAAAAGCTATCTTGAACAACAAAAAAGTTACAGCCCGGACACGATTTGTTACGGATGCAGGGATTGATTTGTTATGGACGCAGACCAGTTTGACCTTGGGGTCAAAGTTCAAGGTCAAAGGTCACCAACAATGGTACGCGACACATCGTCTGGAGGTGGTCTACCTACATGCCAAATATGCAAAGCCTGTCTTGAACGACGAAAAAGTTACAGCCCGGACACGATTTGTTACGGACGGACGGACGGACAGACTGATCACTATAGGGCGTCTGCCACAAAGTGGCGGGGCCCTAATAATGAGGTTCAATATCAAATACTTCTAACAAGTAAACCAGTTATAAGGGAGATAACTACAAATAAAACAATGAGGTTCAATATCAAGTACTTCTAACAAGTAAACCAGTTGTAAGGGAAATAACTACAAATAAAACAATGAGGTTCAATATCAAGTACTTCTAACAAGTAAACCAGATGTAAGGGAGATAACTACAAATAAAACAATGACGTTCAATATCAAGTACCTCTAACAGGAAAACCAGTTGTAAGGGAGATAACTACAAATAAAACAATGATGTTCAATATCAAGTACTTCTAACAAGTAAACCAGTTGTAAGGGAGATATCTACAAATAAAATAATGACATTCAAAATCAAGTACTTCTAACAAGTAAACCAGTTGTAAGGGAGATAACTACAAATAAAACAATGAGGTTCAATATCAAGTACTTCTAACAAGTAAACCAGTTGTAAGGGATTTTAATTTTGATTTTTGGTGTTTAATGCCACTTTCAACAATATTTCAGCTATATCATGGCGACCAGTTTTAGTGGTGGAGAAAGCCGGTGTACCCGGAGAGAGCCACCGACCATGGGCAAGCAACTGGTAAACTTTATCACTTGCGGCTGCGAGTTGAGTGCACCCTTTTTTGCAATTTACAAACCCGGGTGCGAACCCATGCCGTATTGGTGATAGGCTTGTATGAGTTGTTGGATCCAACGACCTAACTCATTGAGCCACCCGGGCCCCTCCAGTTGTAAGGGAGATAACTACAAATAAAACAATGACGTTCAATATCAAGTACCTCTAACAAGTAAACCAGTTGTAAGGGAGATAACTACAAATAAAACAATGAGGGGAGATAACTACAAATAAAACAACAGGGTTCAATATTAAGTACCTCTAACAGGTACACCAGTTGTAAGGGAGATAACTACAAATAACACAATGAGGTTCAATATCAAGTACTTCTAACAAGTAAACCAGTTGTAAGGGAGATAACTACAAATAAAACAATGAGGTTCAATGTCAAGTACTTCTAAAAGGTACACCAGTTGTAAGGGAGATAACTACAAATAAAACAACAGGGTACAATATCAAGTACCTCTAACAGGTACACCAGTTGTAAGGGAGATAACTACAAATAAAACAATGAGGTTCAATATCAAGTACTTCTAACAGGTACACCAGTTGTAAGGGAGATAACTACAAATAAAACAACAGGGTTCAATATCAAGTACCTCTAACAGGTACACCAGTTGTAAGGGAGATAACTACAAATAAAACAATGAGGTTCAATATCAAGTACTTCTAACAGGTACACCAGTTGTAAGGGAGATAACTACAAATAAAACAATGAGGGGAGATAACAACAAATAAAACAACAGGGTTCAATATCAAGTACCTCTAATAGGTACACCAGTTGTAAGGGAAATAACTACAAATAAAACAATGAGGTTCAATATCAAGTACTTCTAACAAGTAAACAAACCAGTTGTAAGGGAGATAACTACAAATAAAACAATGAGGTTAAATATTCATGAATATAATGCCTACCCATATTTGAATAACAATAAAGTATGGCCAGCATGAATTATTTCTTAAGTATTATCTGATTATTGTAAATAATCACACAAACTTATGATAATACAAACATTTTTAGAAATAGATTTTACCATAGTCATGATAGAATTTTGCTAATACCATTGTTTTTGTTCCATATATTATTGCCATCACTAAGACATAACTAAAAAATCAGTAATTATTATTTCATAACAATGCAAATATTTGCTTAGAATTTATTGGCCTGCCTACCACTCGCCCATCCTTCTACAGGGTTATTATTTTTAATTTACCTTGCATTAAATAAATTTCTTTCCTTCGGACAGAAAGCATATCCAACTAGAGGCTCCTAGGAGCCTGTAATCACTCACCTGGCTCAAAGTTGGCTCAGCAGTTTCAGAGGAGATAATTTTTAAATGAATTTTGGCGAAGCTTCTATTTTTAGCAATGGCTGCCATCTTCTTTGGCGGGCGGGGTTGTCGGATATAATTCTGAAGGTAGACCATCTAAAGACCATTTCACCATAGTTTGGGCCCATTTGACCCAGCAGTTTCAGAGGAGATCATTTTTAAGTGATTTTTTGCCAAATTTTCTATTTCTAGTAATGGCGGACATCTTGGCTGGCAGCCGGGGTCGTCGGACACAATTCTGAAAGATGACCACCTAAAGACCATTCCACCATAGTTTGGCCCCAATTGGCCCCGTAGTTTCATAGGAGATAATTTTGAAGTGATTTTTTGCCAAATTTGATATTTTTAGTAACAGTGGCTATCTTGGTTGGCGGCAGGGGTCATCGGACACAATTCTCAAAGAGGACCATCTGAAGACCATTCCACCATAGTTTGGGCCCAATTGGCCCAGCAGTTTCAGAGGAGATAATTTTTAAGTTATTTTTTGCCAAATTTTCTATTTTTAATAACGGTGGCCATCTTGGTTGGTGGCAGGGGTCGTCGGACAGAATTCTGAAAGAGGACCATCTGAAGACCATTCCACCATAGTTTCGGCCCAATTGGCCCAGCAGTTTCAGAGAAGATAATTTTTAAGTGATTTTTTGCCGAATTTTCTATTTTTAGTAACGGCA